>CM076068.1:3862500-4110000 GCA_038088235.1 Zacco platypus
AAATTAAAATGTGTATCTGCTATTATTTAATGGACCTGAGCTAATATGAACTAACAATGAACAACTGTATTTTAAATAATGTTAAATAATTTTTTTTTTCCACATTTTCCAAATATTGAAAAAACAGACTGAAGTTTCATTGAGCTGTGAACTGCAGCAACCAGATCACGATTCATGTGAACTGATCAACTCATTGAAACGATTCAATTGAAACGATTCATTTTTGACTCAAATTATATTTTGTGTTCCACAAAAGGAATTTTTCAGAATATTCATTTTTAGGTGATGTATTATATATATTGCCTAAATATCTGTTTGTTAAATACCATATAATTTTACTTCATCAGTTTAAATTTGTTCATAAGTTCATGTCAAGAATGAAAACTATAAAAATGAATATAACGATAACTAAATTAGCATCCACAGCAATGCATGAAAGATGCATATATTCTCATATAGAATTGGAATGATTATTTAAACTTTACAGTAACAGTTATGACCAGGCCTTTACTGTTAAAACTTTAAAAAGCACTATCAATATTCTTGAGAGTCTGGCCTTGTACAGTGGAGAAACAGGCGCATGACAGATAAGATGAGATATGAAAGGTGTGTCAGAAAGAAAGGCAGGCCATTACTGTATGAAATACAGTCTGCTTCAAATAGAGCCACTAAAATAACCCTCTATCATACTGTGAGGTGTGAAGAGCACAGCCAAATAAATAAATTACATAATAAAACATTAAAGGGGACCTATTATGTCAAATTCACTTTTATAAGGTGTTTGAACACAGATGTGTGTAAACAAAGAGCCTATAATGGTAAAAATCCACCCATTCCTTTTTTAAAATAATCTCCAAATGCACGGTTCCAGATTTGCTCCTACTAACGTAAGAAGGGTTTCTGTGCACTGACTATTGCTTTAGTTTTCAACCTGTCCTTAATTTGATTTGTACCGTCACTAATGACTTGCTCTTCCAGGTTTGTTAAACTCAGACTTTCACCAGATTTGTTTTCAAGAGACCGTGACTGGTGATGATCTGCCCTATTAGCATAGATACCGCCCTGAGTGAGCCGCGGCCGTCCGCCATTTCTGTTTATTCGCTGTAGCAGTCTGTGCCACAAAAAAACCCCCAAAAACATGACAAATGATCTGTTATTTTACATCTGAGCCACTAAAGACACCCTGGTTGAATTTCATACTTGAAGGAAGCGTACCGACGAAAGTCGGTAAAGTGCTCAAATCATTTTACGCCGGACTGCTTCACAAACGAGGGTCGATTCGAGGAAAAAAGAGTAACATGACGACACATGCTAGTGATGAGTTGATCAACTCCACAGCAACTACATCAATTTATCCACTAACCGTTCAGAAACGCCTAAAAGTTGTGACTTCTTCCTGAGTCTCTCCATCAGTTTGAACACTTTCCTCATTTTGTCTGCGTGAGATTCTCCAGCTTTGTTGTTGTTGAGCTGTTAAAGCTCCGCCCTCTTCTGGAGCAGCAGATCATTTGCATTTAAAGGGACACACACGAAAGCGCCGTGTTTGACAAGCTATAATAAATGAACTGTGGGGTATTTTGAGCTGAAACTTCAGACACATTCTGGAGACACCAGAGACTAATCTTACATCTTGTGAAAAGAGGCATAATTGGACAGAGAGGCCATGTTAAAAAGTTTCAGGTTTGAATCAGTCCAGCATTATGTTATGTTCTAATTACCACTTTCTTTAACTGGTGACTTCCATTTTCTGCTAACTTTGTAAACGAAGAACGCTATTAAAAAGAGAATAAGCAAATATGTTTTCCTCTTTCAGTCTAAGAGGCAGAAGTACTAGAAAGACACAAGCAGGACCTGCTTAACAACTGTGGGCAGTCTGTCATGGTAATCAGACTCCATTAGCCACTCATCCCACACTTTGAGTTTGGTGACACTGCTGCGGGGTGATGCAAGGTGCTATATTTGCCTCCCCTGTTTGTGAGACAAATGACTCCTACCCACCCAGCCACCATACAACAACATCCCATGTGTTCAGAGCTGCTGTGTTGATGTGAAATGTTGTAGTCTCTGTAGGATTGGAGAGGTATATACAGCTAAGGTCCTCAAGCTACCGGTACCAAAATAGCAGATGACCATTTCTATTTCATCTGTCGCCCACTCGACACCAAACAGTCGCTCAGATATTTGCGCTCACTAACTTCTTCCTGTGTTACAGCGCTGGCCTTGCCGGCAACTATTTCAGTAGGGTGTGTTCTTCTTCAAGCCGTGCTTACTTGAACATGGATTTCTACCATGAGCTTCAGGTTGTGTTCTTTTATGGAGTAAGTCTGACTTCACTTGGTGGCTTTTGTGAAATTGACCTTTAAGGATTCATCCAAGAATGAAATACAGAACCTCAAAAAAGGTAAGGAATAAACTTAAACAGGCCATTACTGTCAAATTAATGTAGTTCAGCACATGTGCTTACTTTCCTGACAGGAGCTCCGTTTGAAATTTTCTTAGCGTAAATTATATTTTCCTTTCAATAATAAAAAGCTAAGATCTGTTGAGCGCAGCTGCTCTTTCACGTTGTCATAATTTTATGATAAACAGTCTGTTATTTTGAAGAACTTTCCTTGAGGTTAGTCAGGGCTTTATCACTGTACTGTAGATCTTCTTTCACATAAATAAAGTAACAGATGTGGGGGAAATTACCCCGACTGCAAGTTGATACAGAATTATGGGCGGTGGAAAAACGTCGTGCTGTCCAAATCTTCTTGGCCACTTAGTGTACGCCTTTAAATGCTCATAAATATATCTCAAGGTTTGTCCTTGCATGGTCAGCAAACTTGAGCTTTGTGAGAAGACATTCCAAGAGTCACACAGAAATGTGTAATAATGCCATATTGTAGTCTGAAACCTGAAAACGTTTTAGACTCATTCCCATTTCATGACAGATATAAGCTGTGATGAGTGCAGGTTAATAGATTCGGGTCAGAGGATAAATATGGCTAATGAGTTATACTAGGATCAAGCACAGCAGCTGTGAACAAATGACTGCATGATGACTAATTTGTGTTGGGATTGCAAATAATGCAGAAAAAAATGTTGGATAACGATTCAACAATGTTGACATTAGAGCTGCAACGCCACGTCGACGTCATCGATTACGTTGACTGCGAAAATGCGTCAACGCAACACACTGTTTACATTCATCTGGTGTAATGGCGGCTTCTGCTCCTGGGAACGGAGAAAGTTCCATTCTATCACAAAAACCTGGACCACGATTATCAAAAGTATGGGAATACTTTAAACAGAGGCCAAAGAAAACGGTTCTTTGTTCCCTTTGCAGAACCGAAATGGCGTTCCACCTATGGAATTGGATCTCTGCCAAATTTTTGTGCGCGCAAGATCATATTTTGAGCGTGCAAAAGGGCATTTCGCGCGCATGTGAACTGAGTTGAGGAGAAAATCTTCGTCTCGCAAATAAGAAAATATTTTGAGCGAACGAAAATCAGTTTTACATTTCAAAGAAGTTTATTTGGACGTTCTCTTTCGCACGTGCAAGTTTTCAGTTGCTCGCGCTCCTCATACCCGCCCTGCGCGCTCGCTAAGCGCCGACCGCTCGCCTGCTCAACACAAAGCAGCGTTACAATGTGCCAAAATTCCGGCCAATCAGAGATGAGGCTGCTACATTCTGATTGGCTGGCTTGACAACCAATCACAAGACTCCTTACATTACAGACAGCGCAAGAGGAAAAACACATGGTTCAGGAGACGTTTGTTCAATGGCTTGAACACTATCAAAGTTCCTTTAAGACTGTAGAGAAAGTCTTTGACACTCTTCATGTTAAAGTTCAAATGTCCACCACTGGACGACACACATGAGTGGCTTATTTTTAATCAAATTCAAATCGTATTATTACATAATGGCGTGTCCCAGTGTTTCTAAACCTCAACGAACTGCTAAATTAGCTCTAACTTCTTACGTAAAAAAAATAACTAGATCAATTAAAAAAAAGTAATAAAAATAATCGTTAGAGTAGTCGACTAATCGGAAAAAATAATCGTTAGATTAGTCGACAGAAAAAATAATCGTTAGTTGCAGCTCTAGTTGACATACAGAAGTATTCTGTTTTAAAAGTAGATGTGTTGAATGGGGCACACTGAAAAATCCTTTGAATAGTTTGAAAATCCATTTGTTTTAACAAACGATTGCCAAGGGTTGTGCAGGTGGCCTGTGTATGTGAAAGGGCAGAGAGACATCTGCCTTCTTCTAAAAATAGTTAGTGTTTGGCATGGTGTGTCTTTCTTTACTGTACATAGTCACAGGCTGGATTACTGACCACATCTGAGGTCAAAGCAGTATAGCAGTTTTTAAATTATTTTTGACTGCCATTGCACAAACTGATGTTTATTTTATTTCTGTTTTTGTTCAGGAATATCACAATGTAATCTCCAAAATGTGGTGATGACAATGCAAGAAGAGTCAAGTCAGGTCAATTCTGCATCAGACTGAAGGAAGTGGGCAAACGCGTTCATCATGAGCAACCAGGAAAAGCATCACAGGACAAGCATGCAGCACCTTCGCTATCTTAATAGCTTTATGGATGAAATAGACCGTGAGGTCATGAGCCTGACGGATCGAGCTTTCAAGAGTCTGTGCATCGGAGATGAAGCAATCTACAATGACTCAGAGTTTTCCCCTTCTCCAGTAAGCTGCCACAAGCCAGTGGTGGATGATGTCTCAAAAAAGACTCAGGACAGCTCAGTTTCTGCTGTCAAAAAACTTAATGCTTACCCCCTTAATGGAACGAATGATTTATTGAGTAGATCAAACAAGTCGTCCAAAGACTCTGCACTTTTAGCTGTATTTTCAGCCAGAAAGAATGGCGAGAGCACCAAGATGACAAATGGTGATTCTTGGGACAAATCGGCTCTACTCAGCATCCAAAGAGAGCTCTCTGAGTTTTCTTCAGACTACCATGGTTCAACAGTGGAGCATCTTTCCCATGCCAAGAATCATCTAAAATCAGATGAAAAAGGGTCTGGCAAGAAATCGAGCAAGGATGCATCCTCCAAGTGTAAACACAGCAAAAACAACAAACTGAAAAAACTGAATTCCATCAACTTTTTCCTCCACAGTGAATTCAGCCCGTTCTTGTCATGGAGGGATTTTAGTAAATTCTCTATTGGTCAGGAGCACATATCGGAGATTATGTTAAGCAATAGGCCACCTGAATGGTATGATTCACCTCTTTACAAAGAATTAACTGCGGCACATGGACGCTATCAATTAATTTCCCCCCCATTGGTTGAAAAGTGTCCCAAACAAAGTGAGACTCATTCACAGGTACAATCTGCAGCACCTAGTGTACCCCCCAAACCAGAGAAAGAGTCCAAGCATAGCCAGAACAATATTCCTACAAAGGGCCCTTCACTCGCCTCTGAACAGAGATGTAATTCAGAAAGGGCAGAACCTTGCGTTCCTTGGCGAAAAAGCAGAAGTAGAGCAAAAAGTGCCGCTCCCGTGGGGCATTCCATCAACTCAACAAGCACTGAAGAAGGTAGTGCACAGGCTTTTAAAGAAGTGAAGACAATAGAGGACCAGACCTCCGCTAGTTCAACTCCTTTCAGTATTTCACAGCTGTTGACACCAGTGATACCCTCCAGACATGGGACTGGAACCTCAGAGATACTGCTCTCACCCACTGCCCTGGAGTTCCCACCACTCCTGGAGAGAGAACTGCATCCTTCACCTGAGATTAAGAGAGAGGGGTACAAATCCATAGCATCAAGCTTGTTGTTCAATCTCAAAGACAATAGAAAACGGGTTAAGACAATGTACAGTCCACCTAAATTTAAAGGTCTGGATGTGGCAAATCAAAGCAAAGGGTCTCCCCAGCAAGATGGGCTTGAAATACCAGAGGCATCCGGAGCTACAACTATTTCACCTGCTCGTCACAAAGCCATCATCTCTCAGATGAGTCCCTTGTTGGAAACCACAGACACTCAAACTGGGTCACCTGCAAATGGCGGGATACCAGATGACTATTTGGCTTTAAGTCTGCTTCAATCTGGAAAATTAAAATCAAACAGGAGCCCTGCAGCTAACAAAGCATCTTACCCCTCACTACAACTCTACAGAAAAACTAGTCCTGAGGAGATTATTATTATTAGAGAAAATGCTCAAACTTTGGTTGACACCAGTTCTCAGTCTTTTACAGATAATGCCAGCAAAGATTCTGACACAGAGCATAATCATCCAAGTAAATTGTTTAAAAGTGCAGAGTTGCAAAGCAAAAATAATCCCTTAGAGTCAAATGCCCCAAAACCCACTGTAGGTTTACACAGCGGAATGTCTCTTGAAAACAAATCTGGTAAAAGTCTGAGTTTAACAAACCTGGAAGAGCAAGTCATTAGTGATGGTACAAATCAAATTAAGGACAGGTTGAAAACTAAAGGAATAGTCAGTGCACAGAAAAGCCCTGTTAAAGACAAGGAACCAGACAGAAAGGAGGCAGCAGCAAAGCATGTATTTTCTGCACGACAGAACAATTACATTAAAAGTCAGAGATTTGTAAGTACAGAGGATGATAATCATCATGATAATGATAGTTCTAATGCACTGTTGACTATGAAGGATAAAAATGAAAATGACAAGAGGTCCAGGCATTCCACAAACACGAACACAAAAGAGATAAGACAAGAGCAGCATAATGCAAACACACATAAAGATAAAGTAATGGATGGACCACTAGTGAAAGAAAGGGTTCATGTAAGAGGAGAGGCCAACACAGCTAAAGACCAGAGCAGTATGACATCAAAGAGTGGTTTGGAAACGCAAAGAGAACAAAAAGGAAACTCTGAAACAATGAAAAGAAACATTTCTGAAAAGAGAGCATTATTTGCATCAATGGAACAGGCGCCTAATAAGACAAATGCACCCTTAAAGAAAGAGAATGTCGTCATCGATAAGTACGACCTGGCCAAAATGGCTTTAGAGGAAGTAATTGCTGAACGAGAGCAAAGAAAGTTGAAAAGTAAAGCTGTCTCAAATGCAGGATGTTCGCTCATTGATATAAAAAGAGTTGATTGTGAAAAACCTCAAGGTGGTAGTGAGTTACCCGCCAGTGGAGAGGACCAACTGTCTAGTACGTTCATGCTGAATGAGAGGGGGAAAAGTGCAAAAGATGGCAAAGGTCAGAATACTGTGTCTGCTTTAAAAACAAACTGGCAGACTGTTCAAACGATGTCAGACGACATGGCCAAACATGGTGAAAGTCATGTGCCTGAGGTAAAATTAGCCAGGCCCTGTAAGCAGGAAGCATCTATTGGGCAGTGCCAGCATGCAGGACCTATAAAATATAATGAGAGAGACAGATTGTCCCAAGACAATCAAGAAAGCAACACAGATAATGTTAGCAAGAGGGATAAAACAAGCCAAAAGAAGGAGTTGATGAATAAAGATACAAAGAAATGCACAAAATCAGGTGATCATTTGAAAAGTATTCGCAGTGTGGGACAGTGCGAGGAAGAGTTGGGCATTAGTTCCTTTAAACCTGAGATACCCCCAAGAAGAGGGAGAAGTAATTCTCATAGTAATGACAGAGTAGTTGAAAAGACAGAAAATAATTTTGACTTTAAAAGAGAAGGTGACACAGCAGTCAAAACTGAGGAAATGGAAAGTAGGGAAGCTAAGAAAGTTCAGTCAAGACAATCAAAGAATCGAGGCCCTGTAAGAGGAAACGTGTCGGCTTTGAAAGAGAAATATGACAAAGAAAGTAAGGTGAACCTCAAGGATGTTAATAAAGGTCAGCCTGTTGAAGATACAAGCTGCGAAAAGTCTGCAGAAGAGGAACCCAATGAAAAGGCTGCAAAAGTCAAAATGAAACATAAATTTATTCCACCAAAACTCACAGTCACTGATCCTGAAAGCGGGACTTGTTCCATTATCTACAAGGAGATAGATTCGGAGAGCGAACGAAAGTCTAACAGCTCCTCGAAAGAATCGGAAGGAAGCGAGGAACATTCAAAGAGGAAACACGGTGTCACCCAAGACTTCCAAAAAGCTATACGTGATCTCACAAACAACACAAATTATGAAACGCAAGACAGCAAAGTAAAAAAGAATGAGAAGGAGGGGGGTTCTGTAAGTCCGAAGGAGTTCGGAGACAAGCAGAACAAATCCAAAGGTCCTTGTAAAAGCTATGTGAAAGACTTCTTTAGTGGACTTCTTGGACTTTCGAGCTCAGAAAGGGTAAGAAATGTAGATGAAAATGAGGAGGAACTGTCTGAAACGCTGTCTTCAGACTCTTCCAAGCCCGACAAAGCCAGAAAGGAGAGTATCACAGTATATGATATCCTTGGACAATCTCACACTGTATCCACATCAAATGCTAAACAAACACATCACAGCAGTCGCTCTTCAAACTCAAGTGAGCTCTCACTATTGCATGAATCACAATCACAGCCTGAGGAGTTGGTAAGTAAAGCAGAGGTCTGCTACATGAAGGAAAAAGTTGATGAAAAGGTGAAGGAGAACTTCCAGAAACCAACAACAGATTCCTGCTCCTTAAGCAAAGATGGAAGTGAGCCAGATGTTTCTCCACCGAGTGATGTGGACAAAACGGGATGGGTGCAAAGCTTGATTGAGTCAGCTAGAAACTTAACGCAGACATCGCACAATCATTCTTCCTCTAAGGATCAACCAGAAATAGGTCGGAAGGACCACTCGAATGCATTTGAGGAAGATGAGCAAGATCTGGACCTCTGCAAGGACTGTGTCCATTCTCCAGTTGCCATGCCTGTTATATCAGTCAAGAGCCCCCAAGCAAACCAACCAGCAAAGCATTTGTTGGCCCTTCCAACAAATCACCTGGTCACAGTCAAAGAGGGAAAGCTGTCTGTTGGAAGTGCCTCTGTGTCTGAAGAGGAGGAGTGGCGCTCTGCTGTGAGCACTTTATCTGAGGGCCTGGACAGCTTTGAAACAAGTGGAGGAGATGCAATGGAGGAGAACATCTCTGGAATTGCACCAGCTGAGGATGCGGAGGGATCCAAGGCACCCAGCGAGAGATCTGCTTCAGCCTGCAGTGGAAATGACAGTAATGGTCAGAACAAGCCACCTGTTGTACCTCCAAAAACTGAAAAGGCTCTACGCCGAGCCATGAAGCTCACCACACGGAGGATACAAAAGGCTGAAGCTAAAAGCAAACCTGAGCGTAAAGGCAGGAGCAGTGAAAAGAGTGTCAGTCACAAGGCCGAGAGGAGGCACCACAGCATCGACCAGCTACTCGTCAGATCAGAACACAGCAGTAAACAGCACCTCAATGACACAAGCGAGCCCAAAACTCGAAGAAGCGAGAAGCATGCGAGACACCACAAGAGTGAAATAGAAGAGAATGAACCTAGTAAAAGATTGCAGCATACAACCAAAGCCAAAGAAAGACAAACTGGTGACTCAAAGGGCCATCGCACCGACAGCACATCAAACCACGAGGATCATCCGGAGAACGGCAATATAAGTAATGATGATGGTCGATTAGGTCGAAGCAATGAAAAACACTTGCCCAAGAAACTGGAACGTAGGACTCAAAGTCTGGATAGATTTCTGAAGGAAAAACACGAAAATATGTCAAGTAGCACTGGCAGTTCAATAGAAGGATCGCAGCACTCTGCTCCAAAGGCGTCGCCTTTGCGCCACAACGGCATTGAACACACTTATGCACCAACCACTAATCTTGTAACACAGTCCTTCCCGATCACCCAGAGAAAGCTTTTACAGGACCCTGACTCAGGACAGTACTTTCTGGTGGATATGCCAGTACAGGTCAAAACGAAGACTTTCTTTGACCCCGAAACTAAAAGTTATGTGCAACTTCCAGTACAGTCTTCTGAGGCTGCTGTGCGACAAGCTCCGCCATTGGAGGTTATGAACACGGCACCACTCATGCTGTATCACGGCTTTGTTCCGGTGCCCGTACCGTCACAGAAGTCTGTTGTCCGGACTGGAGGATCTATGATTCCTCCTGATGACCTGGAGGACTTTGAACCTAGCAGGAAACAGATGCAAGAGGACTTTTATCAGATCGATAATGAAGAAGTAAATCCTTACATTGAACCTGTGTATATATCACAAGAACATACACCTGAAGAGGAAATTGATAGTGTGAGATAACAACATGCAGACTGAACCAGTGGATGGTCCAGAGATTGTGACTGAAATCAGGGATTTGTTTTGTTTGTAGATGAATGCAGTTTTCACCATTTCCAACTTTGCAGTCTGGTGTGACAAGTTTTTGTAGTATGGATGCTGTTCTTTGTTTGTAGCACACAAGACGTGGATTGTAAATGTTAATTTCTTCTTAAAGTAAGGCGATTACCTAGTTCTCTTACCGTTAAAAGCACTTGTCCATTTGTATCGGGAGGTTGAGATTTGGATTTGCGCCTTGTTGAAAGTAGCTTCGCTTTCATAAAAATATTTGATGATTATTTAACAGATTATTTTGATACATCTTGTATTTGAGGTTTGGAAATACACTTATCCACAGTATTTTTCACAGCAGAAAAGTATTGTAAAAAATTAAGAGATTAACTTAGTTAATGTGTTTTATATGCTTAAAATTTCTGTATTTGACAAATGCTGATTGCATCACTTTCCAGGGTGCATTTTGGAATGAATCCATTTAAATGGATTGTTGCTTCAGAAAAGAACCATTCCAATAAAAACGTCATCAGTGAGCGATTGTTTACTTATTTTATTTGGATTATCCGAAGAAGAATAGCATTCGGTTTATAGTCTCAGAAAGCCAGAGTTTAGATTTGCAGTATAAAGCCATCACTGCAGATTATTTTGCCAAACTTAAAGGATTAGTTCACATCAGAATGTAAATCAAATGGCCTTTACAAATAAAGGTAAAACAATGAAGTCCGAAAATTTTGAAGTTGGAGGGTACTTACTGCGGTACTTACGCCTATGTCACGCGTGACCTTTCCAACGTAAAGACCAGCAATTGTGATTATTCATTTATTTTTTGAAAATGGCCGTTTTGAAAGATAAGACCCTTATTCCTCGTCTGGGATCATATAGATCCTTTGAAGCTGTACTGAAACTGACATTTGGACCTTCAACCCGTTGAACTGCAGCGAGGTCCACTATGTAGAGAAAAATCCTGGAATGTTTTCCTCAAAAACCTTAGTTTCTTTTCGACTGAAGAAAGAAAGACAAACATCTAGTATGACATGGTGATTAAATGATCAGAACATTTTAATTCTGAAGTGAACTAATCCTTTAAGATAGGAAGAGATCATCTGATCAACACACTGTCGAGTGACCAACAATGACCACAAGCTGTTTAATCCCACCGGGTTATCTGAAGTAGATTACACCACAACAATAAACCAGCGCTGAAAAATAATGGTGAAAAAACATTAAGAATTTTCCTAATTGCTGATTATTAAGCGGAAAATACAGTTCTGCTCATGGATATCTAGATAACATCTTACTATTAAGTGCCTAAAGTAAAACATTTGACTATCTTCTGCCACTAAAGTGGAGGATCTTGGACAATCTGCTGATCTTCAGTTTTGCTCATTGTGTCAACCCAATACATTGGTGATTTCAGTCAGCACTAGACATTTTTGTTTGCAAAATGCACCAGACTGCATGCCATTACAACACCATTCTGCCTCCACCTAGTGGTGAACAGCAGCTCTGCGAGTGTTTTATCACCTGCTAAAGCTGTGTGAAGTTGGGTAGCAATATTACGTGGTATTTGTCATGACACATCATTGACAATCTTGACAATATGCATGTCTCTCTCAGGATGACCAACAGATGTACTGGCAGCACAAACTTGAAGCCTAAAACGAATACACTGGCATGGTAAAAAATGTAACAAGTTTAATAGAGTTGTGGCAGATGAACTCTATTCAATTATGATGTTTCCAAGTCTGAAAGGGCATTTTCATTTACACAGTAGATGGCTTATAATGATAGAGGTAGATCAGTTTCACAATTATAAAAGACATTATTGTACTGCATGCATTTAATATCTTTAATTAGGTTTAGACTTACAAATACCCATACAAATAACACTTATATTAAAGACTTAATTCAAACAAAAATTTAATTTCTGTCATTAATTACTCGCCTTCTTGTCGTTCTACACCCGTAAGATCTTCGTTCATCTTCAGAACACAAATGAAGATATTTTTGATGAAATCCGATGGTTCAGTGAGTCTCTATTGACAGAAAGATACTAAAACATATTTAAAACAGGTCATGTGACTACAGTGGTTCAACCTTAATATCATAAAGCGACGAGAATACTTTTTGTGCGCACAAAAAAAAATAATATTTAGTGATGGACGATTTCAAAACACTGCGACAAATTCTCGTCGCTTTATAATATTAAGGTTGAACCACTTTAGTCACATGATCTGTTTTAAATAGGTTTTAGTATCTTTCTGTCAAAAGAGACTCACTGAACCATCAGATTTCATCAAAAATATCTTCATTCGTGTTCTGAAGATGAATGAAGGTCTTACGGGTGTAGAACGACATGATGGTGAGGAATTAATGACTGAAATTTCATTTTTGGGTGAATTAACCCTTTAATGTTATCTAAGTTTACATTTGATTGAAGTGTGGAAATGCTTCAAACCATACACATCAACAGATAAGTTTACATCTTGCGGTTTTATATTTTAATGGCAGCCACAGCTGCCCGCGACCATGTCGTTGTACTGTTTTAGAACGACATTTTCCTCGTCGTCGAAGTACAGGAGGCTGATGGGGTGAAGCACGTCAGGTACGCAGCATGGTTTTCCCGCCTCCTGCGACAGTTTCAGCGCGTTCATGATGGATCTTACAGTGGCGTGATTCGTAGCCCGTAGACCTTCGCCCAGCGGAAACGGACACGAACCCAAGCAACTGTATGCGTTATAACCTCTGGGAGATATTATCCACCCGGACCAGCCAAGTTTAGTGAAGTCTACGTAGAGGTTTGTTCTCTGGCATGTAGAAGTTAAGGCGCGCAAGCTCCTGCGGTTCCGCATTGTTGACTTCACTAAACTTTCTGTAGGCTCGAGGACTTTACGGGATGTGTTGATATTTTGTCCTAAAAGAGAGTCAACAATGACACACACAACATTTATGACATGCAATTATAGTTATCAATATATGAGCATTTCTGCAACTTTGGGTACGTTTATGTACTTGTGGTTTTATTTTTACCTAAACTGATTTCAGATTTTTATTTTTGTTATACGAATATCACATTGAAAATAATTTTTGCTGCTTTTAAAACGGCTCTTATCGTATCGTTTTGCCCTTGTTAGCGGACTTTCAGTCTTAAAATATGAACATTTCCACACATTTCCAATGCTGTTTGAGATGTGATGGAAATGACTTTGACTTTGTAAAGCAACACTGGAAGCGTTCGCATGTATGTCCGTAAATATAAAGGAGAAAGTGTGAAACGTTTATTTTCAGAAGTGCCATAGTCTAGAAAACACCCAGGGCTGGGTATGTTACTTTTAACATGTATTTCACTACAAATTACAGTATACATGCTTTAAAAAGCAATTTGTAACGGATTTCGTTACATTACTCAAGTTTAGTAACTTAATCTAAATACTTTAGAATACTTTGGAATACTAATAAGTGTGAAACAAACACAAAAAAGGTCATTGTGAGTTTTTATCTCACAATTCTGACTTTTTCCCTCAGAATTGCGTGATATAAAGTTGCAATTGTGAGTTATAAAGTCAGAATTATGAGATATAAACTCACAATATTGAGAAAAGTCAAAATTAAGATCTTTAACTCACATACTAAATTCACAATTGCAAGAAAAAAAGTCAGTATTACAAGTTTATATCTCCCAATTCTGACTTTATTACTTGCAATTGTGAGTTTAAATCTCGCAATTCTGAGAAAAAGAAGTCAGAATTGTGAAATGCAAACTCACAATTGTGAGGGAAAAAAAAAAAATTGTGAGAAAAAGTTGCAGTGACGAGTGAATTATAAAATGACTCACAAACAACTATCAGAAAACATGAAAACAGTCGAAAACGTGAAACTTAACTCAAAGTAATCACTTTGGTAATCTAAAACACTTTTCAGATGTAACTGTAATCTGATTACCACCCATTTAAAATGAAACTGTAATGAAATACACTTACTCAAATTTTGTATTTTAAATACGTTACTAAGTCACTTGTATTTCGTTACTCCCCAACGCTGAAAACACCCATATATTGTACTTGTTCCTGGACAATTTCAGTATGTTTTATGGATTAATTACCTGTGTAGAAAGGTGGGTGTTGGTGGTGCGCTCGTCCATCTTCTGAATATATAACCAAATATGCATTTGTCTCATCAGACTGCCCGTTCATCTGAATGCTGGACTCAAACCCTGAAGGTAAAGCAGTCACGACCAGGACACCATTATTTGTACCGCTGTGAAGAATCCATTTGGTCACCTGTTAATAATTTAGAGTTATTGCAACAGACACGATTAAAAATTGTTTTCTTCTTCATAGTGAAGTTTTATTTACCATTTGTGTGATGTTGAATACCTCCCATCCTCTGGTGTAGGCAGGAGAGAATCTTGCGCTTAGAGAATTCCTTCGCCAAGGTTTCGGTCTGCTGTCCAGCACTTCATACAGCTCGATCTAAAACGAGTTTTCTGGTTAAGTGTTCGGTAAGACGGTTTGGGTTGCTTGAGACAAACAACACATTAAGCCTTGAAGATTATCTTCCCGCTAACAGGGACATTCTTCAGCAAGTTATCCAGTCATTAACCCTTATGCGTTGTTCGATTTCTGTGGACATTCATTATGGAGCGGGTCAAATTGACCCTAGCTGGATTCAATACAATTCCTCAAAAATCACACTATGAAAAACAACAAAGATTCAGGTACAAACTGTAAACTTTTAATATCAACATTTGTCAAGATATGAAGATATGATTTAATGAAAATGTTTTTTAACCATTTTTTAAAACTCATTTGTTTTGACAAAGTTTAAAAATAAACAGTAAATATTTAAATACAATAAAAATGTTTTTTTTTTTTCTTAGAACATCATAACTGAACTATTAAATGTAGCTGAATAATGAAAATATGTACTTTTCCTAAGTTGGCTGTTTTGTAAACTCATTTCGTAAAGTCAAGAAGTTTCTTCTGACATGATGAGCAAGTGTTTCTGGATATGAACTTCACACACATTTTTCTGTATCGAAATAAGTGAGGAAAACCTCATTTGTTTAGCTTCATAAGGTAGTAAAAAAAAATAAAATGACAAAATATAACCAAGAAATGCTATTATTTTGGGTCAGTACAGTTGCCTTAGAGCGTTAAAATATGCGAACATCACGAACGTAACAGTAATTTTGTTTGTATATGTCAAAAAACACCAGCATGTTGAAACTTTGCATGCGTGTTCATGATGATAAATGAGAAAAAGTCACACAATTTCAAGAAAAAAAACAGTATTTCCAACAACTCGAAAATCTAAACGGGTCAAATTGACCCGGAACACAACACAAGGGTTAATGATGTTCTGAACCAAAAATATTATTTGGATAATATTAAATAGTAACTACTTTCAAAAGTAACGTTCGCATGTCTGCAAAATTCTAAAATGGAATGTTCTCGACATTTTCAGGAGCGTTTTCATAACTCAATGGGAACGTTAGTGAAACGTTCTTAGAATATAATATGTTAACTGGGGTCAAAAACGACAGAGCTTCCCAAACTTAAGAGTTACCAAAAACATCGCAAAAGCTCCACGCCGTTAAAAAATATATATCGACATTTACCTACAAATACATTTATTAACAAGTTTGTGAGAATTTCATGTGAATTATGAGAACTAAACATTCTTTACAAATATATTTAAATCCATAACCTCACATACTTTCAAAAAAATCAAATTTTAGAACAATATTTTAATTATTTTAATACATTGATTTGGACTAGCTACTGCAATACCGCTACGCTGCTCTACATACTTAAATCGACTTATAAACTTACTTTGTAAAAACGATGACGTCCCATAAAAGGCTGTTTACGGTGAAAGCATCGGAATTCTGCTTTGACCACGCGCTCGTCCAGTCCAAATGATGTCAGATTAAAGAAGTGATACGAGCCACTGGACTGTCCTAGATTAGAGAGAAAAAAAAAATCTTCATTACCATATGAACGTCCACTGTAACATGTCACCATTTCAATTTACGCACCTTCGAAACTTCTAACAATATTTCCCTCCAGTGCTTTCGAGTTTTTCAGTGTTCCGTTCGAATCCGCAACGGCATCATATAACTCCATCATGAACTCAGGTGCCTTCCTATTGGTCGGAACGCCGCGTGTCAAATCTTTTATCCGGAATGTTTCATTCCAGTTGCGCATCTTCGTTGCATTTGTTATCTTTAGCATTTTATCTGTTGAGGTGGAAATCACAAAAGCAAAAATCCCAAAGAGATAAACGGTCAGTAACTTCATTTCGGACCGTGCGGATCTTAACTGGACCGGAGTTTCCCTTCGGTGTGAATGTGCGGCTGTGATGCGGCTGAGATGGACTGTGTGACAGTGCATTCAAACCAACTATAAATTTACACCTTAGTTTGCACAAGGGTTTGTATGCTGCTCAGATAAGAGAGACAGACCGCCTTTCAAGTCAAACATCATGACTAAAGTTAAATAAACTGCCTCATATTAATTCATCAGATGCATTCACCATTAAGGCTGCCTTTGAATTTCCTTTTCTCTTTTCTAAAGAACAAAAAATGCATTGCTTTTTTGCAGTTTTAGGTTTTTGCTCATGGCATCTTTGCTTATGCCTTGCGTTTATGGAAAAGCCTCATTTAGAGTCCGAGGCTGTATTTTATAGCCTATTTGTTGAATATCGCAATGTTGGATCTGGTTTAGACGTCATTAGACGAATGAAGATGTTCAGATGTTGGAAATTGCTGCATGTCCTTGTTGGTTTTAGCAGGTTGTTGTCTGTTATCTCTGGACAGCCAGGTCCCCCACGGTGACAGAAGTAAACGCAATGACATGACTGTGACGCAAATGGAAATGTAGATTTACTCACTGTTACCCGAAGCGTGTTTGCCTTTTCTGTAAGGCGTCTGTGTCTTCAAATCATCCTCATGAACAGCCTTTGACGTGCAGGGCACTGACTTCAGCACTTGACATCCATTAATATGTTAAACTTTATTTTTTAAAAAGTAAACATTAGTATTATGCCCTAAAAGAAAGATGATGTTAATAAATTATAATATTCTTAAACTCTTAAAGGTGCACTATGTAGTTTTTCGTCCACTAGAGGTCGCTTGATGTCCACTTGATGACGGCAGTTTGAGCGTGGAATCTTGGGACGTGTGGTCTTCACCTCAAAGAATCGGGATGGGACTCGGGATGTTCACGGATGCGATTATTAACGTTATTGTAGTGTGAAGCCGAGCAGGAGCGAGTGTTGTGGAGCTGAACGAGACGATTGATGATGAGAGACGAACGACACACGCCTCGAGAGCAGCGGGACGTTTATTATGACACAGTCGCCGCTTCCGCTTTTCCGGTCATGAGTGTGAGAAAACACAGCTCTGTTTATCAGATTATTTGAGTGTGTTGGAGATGGTGTTATAACGTTACTCTGAGCGTTCGCTCGCGGCACACTGCAGTGAGAGAGATCCATATTACAATATCATATTAAATGCCGGATGGCTTGTGTTGATAAATGACATGCAATTAATTTTAAAACATATTGTGTGATGGAGAAAATTCTGTATTACTGTTACTAAAATTAAAGCTGCATCTGATTATGCTGTAGATACGTGACAAAATAATGTTTTTCTCTTTTGAGAGGCATGGTAAAAATTTGCAGAAAAATTATACAAAATAAAAGCGGACACCGAGGATAAGGCGGATATGACGTCATCTACAGGCGACTCCCGCACACGTCCCGGATCCTTGGTTGAAATTGCAATTTTCTCACGATTTACAAATAGTTGGAAACATTTGGGATATTGTAAGTACTCAACTGAACAAAATATATAACACTGGCCTAGTGGTTTTGGGATATTTTACTGCAAAAATTTTACATATTGCAGATTTAAGGCTTCTCACCTGTGATTTTCTGTCTGTGCACCGCAAAAAAATATTTTCTTAGTATTTTTGACGTGTTTTACAACACAAATATATAAACACTTATAAATCAATATATTTACTTGAGAAGCAAAATTACTTAAAATATTAAATAGTGTTTTCTAAAGAAAAAAAAAATCTAAATTACTTTGTTAATAAAAAAATCTGTCAATGGGGTTAGAAAAATATAAAATAAAAGTGTTAAATGTTAAAAGGTAGTTTTATTTAACTCAACTATGACTTCTCACTCAAAATGAACCCAGAATAGCTTAGAGATTCATATTTATTAATACGTTTAATGTATATATTAAATGTTTATTAAATGTTCACCTTTTGATTATTATTCTTGCCTCTAGTAATTATGTGTCTGATTTTTAATTTCCAACCTATTTTGGGTTCATTTTAATCCAGACATTAAGTCATTTTTAAACAATAGTTGAATGAAATAAAACTACCTATCAGGTTGGGCAAACATTTAACCCAACTACTGGGTTAAAACAACTCAAATGTCCATTTTCACCTCTACTTGGGTTGTTTTTAACCCAGCATATTTTTTTTTTATAGAATGAAGGGAAACCAAGTTTTCTTTTTCTCATCCCACTGGCAGATCTATTTTTCAGAAACAACACTTTATATCTGTCATTCTCAAGTAAATGTATCTTGAAAATGCATTGATATTTTACTGCAAAACGAGACAAAAGTACTTCATTTGCCGTGTGGTGACAAGCCACTGAAAATCAGATTGATCCCAGAGGGAATTAATTAATTCATTTATTGAAATGAAAGCTACATATTTCTATACAATACCAGACAGTATTTTTGTGTCTGATTATTTTGCCCCATACATACAGAGAGTAATTATTAATTGACCCTTCGCCGGCAGTTTGATTGACAGGCGATCTGACCAATCATAACCCTGAATCCGCCATTTTGTCCGACAAAGCAGTCAGGGGAGTTAGTAGATTGACGTTGGTGAACTTGAACTTGATAAATTGTGTGTCCTCACGTCTTTCCGCGCTTGAAACAACATTCCTTCTGATGTTCATTCATGTTTATTTGATGCTATAAATGAACTAGTATGAAGAGATGATCGGTTCACGAGGAGCTACAGCGATCTGTCACCACACATTAAACACACACTAGACGCTATTTATTGATTAAACTTCTTTCAAAAAGGACAATATATTAAATATGAAACTGTTTCATATGTTGTCAGTGTCGTCTTTGCCCCTCGATGTATTTTTCACTGTGTGAGAACATGATGTGTGGCGTGAGAGCGCATGGCTTGTCGGAGCAACAGGGGGCGGGTTTTGTGAAGGGTCAGTTGATACGTGCAGTTGTATTTTAGTTTTGTAGGCTGTTTTGTCCCAGAATCAGAGGGAACAAACTCATCCTGTGATTGTTATTATCTTTTCTTTAACTGTTCAATGGAATGGCTATAGTTGTGTGACTCACTCAAAATGACATGTTCACAAAAATGATCCCCCAAAGTGTCTCGTATAACGTATTTGGATTTTATGATCAGTTTTCTCCTCTAGATGGCGCCGATGACTAAGGAAACAGCTTCACATCTGAAAGTGCTTGGTTCTTGGCTGATGCTTGAGCAGTCTGGGCATTTTTAGCAGTGAGATGTATTGCTCAAGCTGTATTCAGTAGTTATAGGTATTTTTGAGGTTTTTTTCGTCATGGTGTGAACTGAAATCACCCTGCTATTATTCCCCATTAAATATTGTCCAGAGTTTCAGATTGCGTCCATTGCATAAACATTTTGACAACCGTCTTTTGGAGATCTTCTCCCAGATGAATGAGCTGCTCCATGCGTTTGAGGATTTGAGGAAAGATTTTTCTGCCTAAAAGTATGAGGTGAAATTCTTGGCCCGTTCCAGTCCGAACCTACAGGCTCCGTTGGCACTTCTGTAAACTGTATTCCTATTAATGGCCTCCCTCTTTTGTTCAACATCTCTTTGGGTCCAAAAGAGAACAGATGGAAGAAATTAAACAAGCACCAAGCCATTGCTGCTGCTGTTCTATTAGATATCTGAAGAGAAAATACAATTATTGCTAAAGTGGAAACACACCACTGGGGGATTATGGGAGGCCTGGTGTTTTATGTTTTCAGAATGATTGAATTTTCTTTGACCTGGAGGTGAAGTGTTTAGAGCTGTTTGGGTTAAAGATGAGGATGGCGAACGGTCGCTTCATTTCTCATATCTCTTCTCATTTCCTCTTCTGAGAATCTGTTATGCTTAGCAATTAGTCCGTTTGTTTAGAAATGCTTCTCACAGGAAAAATATACAGGTTTGTTATGCTTCAATGATTCTTTGAGGAACAAAATGCTAATGGTGACTGATAAAATGACAGTCATGTGTAACACTTGGTCCATTTTAGACATTTTACATGTCAACTAGCAGTCAACAGGGCTGGGTAGGTTACTTTTAAAATGTATTTCACTACAGATTACAAAATACATGCTTTAAAAAGTAATTTGTAACGTATTTCGTTACATTACTCAAGTTTAGTAACTTCATCTAAATACTTTAGAATACTTTGGAATACTAATAAGTGTGGAACAAACACAAAAAAGGTCATTGCAAGTTTTTATCTCACAATTCGGACTTTTCCCCTCAGAATTGCGTGATTTAAAGTTGCAATTGTGAGTTATAAAGTCAGAATTATGAGATATAAACTCACAATATTGAGAAAAGTCAGAATTATGAGATATAAACTCACAATTTTGAGAAAAGTCAGAATTATGAGATATAAACTCACAATATTGAGAAAAGTCAGAATTATGAGATATAAACTCACAATATTGAGAAAAGTCAGAATTATGAGATATAAACTCACAATATTGAGAAAAGTCAGAATTATGAGATATAAACTCACAATTTTGAGAAAAGTCAGAATTATGAGATATAAACTCACAATATTGAGAAAAGTCAGAATTATGAGATATAAACTCACAATATTGAGAAAAGTCAGAATTATGAGATATAAACTCACAATTTTGAGAAAAGTCAGAATTATGAGATATAAACTCACAATTTTGAGAAAAGTCAGAATTATGAGATATAAACTCACAATATTGAGAAAAGTCAGAATTATGAGATATAAACTCACAATATTGAGAAAAGTCAGAATTATGAGATATAAACTCACAATTTTGAGAAAAGTCAGAATTATGAGATATAAACTCGCAATATTGAGAAAAGTCAGAATTATGAGATATAAACTGACAATATTGAGAAAAGTCAGAATTATGAGATGTAAACTCGCAATATTGAGAAAAGTCAGAATTATGAGATATAAACTGACAATATTGAGAAAAGTCAGAATTATGAGATATAAACTGACAATATTGAGAAAAGTCAGAATTATGAGATATAAACTCACAATATTGAGAAAAGTCAGAATTATGAGATATAAACTGACAATATTGAGAAAAGTCAGAATTATGAGATATAAACTCACAATTTTGAGAAAAGTCAGAATTATGAGATATAAACTCACAATATTGAGAAAAGTCAGAATTATGAGATATAAACTCACAATATTGAGAAAAGTCAGAATTATGAGATATAAACTCACAATTTTGAGAAAAGTCAGAATTATGAGATATAAACTCACAATTTTGAGAAAAGTCAGAATTATGAGATATAAACTCACAATATTGAGAAAAGTCAGAATTATGAGATATAAACTCACAATATTGAGAAAAGTCAGAATTATGAGATATAAACTCACAATTTTGAGAAAAGTCAGAATTATGAGATATAAACTCACAATATTGAGAAAAGTCAGAATTATGAGATATAAACTCGCAATATTGAGAAAAGTCAGAATTATGAGATATAAACTGACAATATTGAGAAAAGTCAGAATTATGAGATGTAAACTCGCAATATTGA
This sequence comes from Zacco platypus, assembly GCA_038088235.1. NCBI lineage: Eukaryota > Metazoa > Chordata > Actinopteri > Cypriniformes > Xenocyprididae > Zacco > Zacco platypus. The sequence goes on from CM076068.1 coordinate 3,884,538, forward strand.
GAAAAGTCAGAATTATGAGATGTAAACTCGCAATATTGAGAAAAGTCAGAATTATGAGATATAAACTCGCAATATTGAGAAAAGTCAGAATTATGAGATATAAACTCACAATATTGAGAAAAGTCAGAATTATGAGATATAAACTCACAATATTGAGAAAAGTCAGAATTATGAGATATAAACTCACAATATTGAGAAAAGTCAGAATTATGAGATAAAAACTGACACTTGAGAAAAGTCAGAATTGTAAGATATAAACTCACATACTAAATTTAAAAAAGAGAAAAAGAAGTCAGAATTGTGAAATGCAAACTCACAATTGTGAGGGAAAAAACAAATTGTGAGAAAAAGTTGCAGTGACGAGTGAATTATAAAATGACTCACAAAACATGAAAACAGTCGTGGATCATCAGATCATGACAGGACAGTTCAGTTGACAGTTTTTTTATATAAATTCAGTCATTTTGTCTTGTTCAGGACAGAATTAAATAAAAATAACAACATTTTTATGATCCTCTTAAAAGTATTAAAATGCTGTTTCAATGACATTAAAACTCAAAGTAATCACTTTGGTAATCTAAAACACTTTTCAGATGTAACTGTAATCTGATTACCACCCATTTAAAATGTAACTGTAATGAAATACAGTTACTCAAATTTTGTATTTTAAATACGAAACTAAGTTACTTGTATTTCGTTACTCCCCAACGCTGGCAGTCAATAGAGTTTTAGTCCCTTTAAGGAAGTAATTTCACTTCTTTGAAACGCCTCTCAGGACATCCAAGTGCAGCTCCAATCGTTTTGAATGAATGAAGAAACATCAAATTCTACAAAACTACACGTCACATACATAAACAATAACAGTGAACCGTCTTTTCTATTAGCAGACACTTGTGATTCTCCTCCGCAGACTAATACATGTCAACTTACTCTTCTTTCAGCTAATACTCTAATGTTGAGATGTAGTTGCAAAGTAAGAATGTCTAGACTATCGAAATAGAGTGTCTAGGATTGATTACATCTCTCTTGAGGCAAAAGCACAAAGCAAATTTCACATTAGATATTCTCTTGACATAGATGACGGTGAATGCTTTGAATCAGCTTTTTACAGTAAGATGATATGTTCTCTTAATGGCTGGAGAAACTCTTCTCTAAATTACAGTCCGAGCCGGAGGGATTGAGATCACCTGCCAAATGTGTGTTTGGAATATCTAACATTTAAAAGTGTGTTAAGACCAAACCAGAGATGTAGTCATCCTTTGAGATTACAACCACTAATTTAGGGTTAGTGTTTTTCTTGGATATTTAATTGGCTTCGATGGCTGCATTTGTGAAAGGATTTAATGATACCGTATAGCACTCAAAGATCTCGAAAAGCTTGAGGATATTTGTAGACTGTACACTTTCTGAAAGTGGATTAAAATGTCAACTGGGAAAAATGTTTCAATATCATTATGGTTATGCAAAATTTCTAAGGCCTCTAAATGTTCGATATGATCAAATCTTTGCAGATAAACCCGTCACTCACAATCTCCTGCAGTCTTTTGGTCGCCTGAGTGACACTTTTAGCAAGTAAAAGTCATTTTAGTGTAAAAAGTCCATCAGGGTTTTGAGAGACAAACTTTTCTTTGGTTCATCTGTCAATCATCTTTTTATTGCATTATATGTTTTAAATCTACAGAGCTTTGATCATAAAACTAACCATTTAAAAATCCTATCGCTAATATTATTGGCAGATATAGAGTGATGACAGATATTTATATGCGTTTTATCTACTACATTGATATAAAATTTACATTACAAGCATCAGAATTTCAGAATTACGTCTTGATATTATAAATATCAGCAAATGCACCAAATTACATAATTTTTCTCAGTTTTTTCCTTTTTTCCTAGCTTCATATTCTCACTATATCATAAAATATGAGCTATAAAACCATAAAAAACTAACAATAAATAATATACATATGTATATATATATATATATATATATATATATATACATGCCATATTATATTTTCTTCTAAAAGCAGTTCCATTAATTTAATCTAATATAATATATACTCGAAAAGTGTATATATATATACATATATATATATATATATATATATATATGTTTATATAGTGCTGGGTTAAAAATTGACAATGGGTTGTTTTGACCCAGTAGTTGGGTTTAATGTTTGCCCAACCTGCTGGGTAGTTTTATTTAAATCAACTAATGTTTTTTGTTTTTTTTAAATCACTATATGTCTGGTTTAAAATGAACCTAAGTATGTTGAACATGCGTTTAATAAATAATGACTAAATTATAAACATGTATTACATTGCTTATTAATAAATGTTCATCTTTTGATTATTATTGTTGCCTCTAGTAATTATGAGTCTGATTTTAATTGCAAACACATTTTGGGTTCATTTTAAGCCAGACATATAGTCAATTTTAAAAAAAACAGTTGGGTTAAATAAAATTACCCAGCAAGTTGGGTCAAACATTTAACTCAAGCACTTTGTTTGTCCATATTTAACCATTTTTAGAGTTATTTCCTATGTCGTGTTTTACAGGTTTAAGTAAATCAGGGCCGTGATTACGCTGATGTTCGACACAATTCAATAGATAAAAGCAGAACTGAAAGCATTGTATTTTCTCATGTATAACTGCATTCAACCCTCCTCACATCTGTCCGGACAGAGGCCGAGCTTTCAGCGCCTGATGCCCGCGGGCCCTGGAGGCGGCTCTTTAGGTGCGCTCTGACAGAGGAAAAGCCCTCTGTTAACCAAACCCACACCTGATACTTCCTCTCTCCCCGGCCGCCTCCAAACACATATATACACATGTGTGTTGCAGCATGTGTTGACTGATAGATGTGGCACACTGTAATCAAACAGTAGTGGCCGACGCTGACAGACGGTCATTGGGACGCTGCCATTGCAAACAGTGTGGGTGGTACGACACGTAATCAGAACGAATCATCCTGCTCGTACTCCTGAGCCGAGATAGCAGGAAAATGAACAGAATTAGATTAAACATACAAACCGGTACAGAAGCTGTGACTGCAGCCTTAACCGTTACACAAATACACAAGATTTGTGTTCAATTTCATTCATTTAAGTCTTTTTTAAAAGTTTAAATGATGGTTGTTTGGTGATTATAATTTTAAATGTCAACATTGGATGAATATTATGTGATTATTGTGTTTATATATATATATATATATATATATACACAATAATTGCATATATATTTACATTCTGGTTCTGCTGATTCTAGTATATGATTTTAGAATAATAACATTGAGAAAAAATAGCTTGAAGTACTGATATTTTAAGAATAAAGTTACATAAATAGAGGTTAAAGTCGCTGTTTTATGTGAATAAATGAGAATTATAACAAAAATTATGATTATTTTATTATGTTATTTTCATTTCCATTTCTCAAAGACAAATATCACTACATTAAACTTGTAATATTATGACTCTATTCTTGTAAAAGGTCAATTATGAAATTATTCTCAAAACATGACGTCGTTATTCTTGAAATCGCCTCACACGTCTGCCATTTGCGGTGTCTTAAACTTTTCCAGACTGATATTTTGTAAGGAAACGCTGCTTTTTACTTTCACGCACACTTTCACACACACATACAAGAATGAGTTTTTGTATAACCTTCTGCCCCGGGCAGGAATGTTAATGTTTTAGACAATAGATCTCGCTAATTAGGCCACAAACCCATCAATTACGGTAAGATGGATACGGTTATGGCTGGTTCAATTCTGTCTGAAAGTGTTTTTTCAATTTATCTGTGTTTCAGAATCAGAAGACAGATGAAAACTTACTTCAAATATTGATTTCAAAGCTGCGCTTTAGACCTGCCAGGTTTACAAACATGCTAAAAAGCTTTGGCACACGAGTGTGAGTGTGGTATTACATAAGAAACACTTCCACGGGCCAACTGAGTTGGACCTCCTCTCTCCATTCCAGGCCCATCTGTCTGTCTTTTCTCTCAGATTCTCTTTTTATTCATTCCTCTCACTCCTCTATTCCAAAGCTGCCTGTGTTTCTGTATGTTATGGGCATATTTCACATGGAGTCTTTCAGTGTTAAATCAGTGTCAGCAGATCGAGACAACAGTGATGTATCGCGCCAGGTCTGGGTTCCTGACATGATGTAAAATGACATAGTGATGGATTTAACCCCACTCCATTATTATAATATAATGTAATATAATAATGTTGAGTAAAGTGACCCTGAAAAAATATTTATTTATTTCAAAGTAACAAAAAATATTTAAATGTAAAATGAAACAGTGATGGATTTAACCCCACTTAATTATTGTAATAAAATAAAATAAAATAAAAGAGTAAAGTGACACTGAAACATTATTTATTTATTTTAAAGTAACAAAAATTATGTGCAATTTGATCTCTGATAATTTAACCATACTTCTTTGTTTAGGGGTCACACTTGTTTCTTCCTTTTTTGTTGTTTTTCAGGACAACCAATGTAATATATTTTTGTTCAATAATAATTTTTGATTATTAATCAAATTGTTGAGGGTATTTTATGATACTATGCAATATTTATAAAATCTTTATTGGCTATTTTTCCCCTTTGAAAATAATTATTATATATTATATTTTTAAATATTTTTCCAATTAAAGCAGTTAAAAGAGAAACAAGGCCTTTAAAATCCAATTTTCTAAAGGTGGATTAGTGGTGGGAGTAACAAAATAAAAGCTTTGGTGTATATAGTTCTACATAAAGTGGCTTATAAATTCTCTAGTGGTTTTTAGACATAAATACTTATTTTTAGTAAGTTGTGGATTTGGATTTATAGACTAAAAGGTCACTTTTTGTCAAGGTTTAGATTTTTTATTTTTTTTAAATGTTGATTTGAAGTGTCTATTTTTGCATTAATTTCCCTACAGTCAAACCTATGGAGGACATTTTGTTACGCATAACATCAGAATTCAATAAAATGAAACATAAATGAACAGGTATGTTTTATCGCCGCTTAATAAATCTGGGTCCGATCTGATTTCAACCTCTCATTTGAGTCTTTTTACCTCAATTTTACCATATTTTTACAACCACACCGGTTCATTTTGTGTGTGTGTGTGTGGGGGGGGGGGGGGTATTCCCTACATTATGGGGACCAAATGTCCCCACAGGTATAGCAATACTAGTAAATTTTGATCTCATTGGTCCCCGTGAGGAAACAAGCTTATAAATCACACAGAATTATGTTTTTTGAAAATCTAAAATAGCAGAACATTTTGTGTGATGGGTAGGTTTAGGGGTAGGGGTAGTGTAGGGGGACAGAATGTACAGTTTGTACAATATAAAAACCATTACACCTATGGAATGTCCCCATAAAACATGAAAACACAATGTGTGTGTGTGTATTGTACACTCAATGCAACCTCTTTTTCGGCCGTAGAGGACCAGATGGTCAAGCATAAACTCTTTTACACGGCTTGTATGATTATATTATGATGAATTTGCCATTACACATTGTGTCTGATTCAGTTTGCAGGAGTGAATCTGTGTCTCTCCATTGAACATTTTAAGTTTGTGACCTTGTTCTCCAATCCATTATATACTGTATAGGGCTCATTTTCGAAACATAAATAGAAACGCAGGAGGCCTGCTCCTTCATAAAACAAGCAAGGTGCTCAGAAGAGGCATTCACCATATTCCTCAGTGTTGAGCTAAAATAACAATGGGGTTTGGTTAGTGTAAGTGCTAAATGCAATGAGACACTGGCCCACGTCGCTGTGTATTTTTCATGAGTCAGCCGGCGGGCGCAGTATGAAACGAGAGTCCCGCGGTGATGTCCCTGTGAAAACAGCCAGGGAGTCGGCTGAGAATAGACGAACATTAAGCCGAAGTGGTTCGGTTTGGTGGGAATACTTCCAGGAGGTCACAGATTAGGTGGGATGGAGACTTTTGTTACGCTTTAGACTCGTGATAATGATGCAGATGCAGGTTGTGTTGCTTTCAGATTTGTGCTTCACCTTCATCTTGGGGAAAAATGCTAATGGTGACTGTAATTTTGTCCTATCAATCAATTTATTCAATACATGCTGGGTTATAAATAACCCAAGTTGGGTTAAAAATGGACAAATCCAATGACTGGCTTGTTTTGACCCAGTTTGACCCAACCTGCTGGGTAGTTTTATTTATCTCAACTACATTACTGTATTGCTCACTTAAAATAAACCCAAAATAGGTTGGAAATGAACATTTATTAATATATTCAATGAATGAATATTCATCTTTTGATTATTATTGTTGCCTCTAGTAATTTTGTGTCTGATTTTTTATTTCCAACATATTTTGGGTTCATTTCAATCCAGACATAAAGTCATTTTTAAACAATAGTTGAGTTAAATAAAACTGCCCAGCAGGTTGAGTAAACATTTAACCCAACCGCAGGGTTAAAACTGGGTTTGTCCATTTTCAACCCAACTTGGGTTGTTTTAACCCTGCATTTTTTTTAGAGTGATTAAAAATGCAATTTCAATAATGAGCATGTTGTAAAATGTCATGTGGTGTGACTCTCCAAGAACATTATCATATTTATGAATAATTCATGAAATTATTCTGAAAAAGGTTTTTACCATAAAAAAATCAAAAAACAAAATTAAGATGTAAATAGTCACATGTATTCAAGATGTAGACACTCTAAATAACACTGGGTTGTTTCAAACCCCATATTGTCCATATTTGACCCAAATTTGAGTTGAAACAACCCAAAATGTTTAGAGTGTAGAAAATATATCACTTTTTATTTGATGACACCACTTTAAATATGAAATCTAAGCAATAAAATTGAACTTTTTCTTGAAAATTATTTAAAAAATAGTTGCATGAAGCCAGCATGAAAACAACGAGTACATTTCCAATAAATTGGTATGGACACAGTATGTATGTGTATATATATATATATATATATATATATATATATATATATATACAACTATCATTGTGTTTTATACACACACACTGTATATTCAAATGATTAGAATGATTAAGATGTGTTAAGATGTATACACAGTATTATTTTTACTTTAGGGTTACATCACATGACAATAAATTTAACATTTTTATGTCTTTTTTAAAAACGTACTGTATGAAACAAACATTAACATTCTTCTCTTCTTTTCTTATTTGCCATTGACTCACAAACGCTGCTGTCAGATGTGTGCTTCACCTTTAGTCCTGCTTAAGAAAATGCAAACAGTTTTTCTCGAGGCCTGTTTATGACCCTGAACGTTTTGCTTCGGGAGCAGAAAAGGTGATGAAGAAAGACAGAAAGAGAGGGAGAATGAAATAAAGAAAGAAAGAGAGCAAAATGTCTCTTGGGCCAAAAGCTTGAATGTCTCGGTTCGTTTCCCACTAACGCTCGCCTCACCTTACCGTTTCAGCGGCTAGACACTACTTCATCTGGGAAATTATTGCTGCTCGGATGATATTCCCGATCGCTGGTGCTTTTTTTCTTCTTCTTCTTCGCAGTTTTATTTCATTATCACCAGTCTGAGTTATTACATTTTTCTGTTTCTCATTTTGTGGGTAATTATCGAGGCGGACGGGTGGCGGCGGTGCCGGGTCAGGTGGAGCGCCTCAGAGGAGGAATGGGTTCAGGCCGGGTGAGGAGGGCACAGGAGAAGGGCGTGTGGTGGGCACTGTCAGTTATCCAGCGGGAAACGTGCCAACATCCACAGCACAGCGGGCACAGTGACACAGATTAAAGAGGACTGCGCAAACACACCGAGGCGAGCCATTATTCATTGTGTCTCTGCTAGTTTCTTGAGTCTAATGAGCTTTGCCCACAGTAAATCTTCTCTTATAATAGGGGCCATTTTCTCTGACCCTTTCTGAGCGACTATCGTTTATGTCATCCGCGAGACAAGGCGCAGTGAAAGTTCACCGGTCGCAATAATCTTCAATCTCATTCCCTTCGGTAAATGGTGCTTTCACAATGCGGTCAGAGGTTTACACTTCGTCTCGTTTCAGCGATGCAAGACCGGTTTCTGACCGAGATCTGGAATCCTGCCTATCGTAATTGAGATATTAAATACATTACGATTTTCCCCTCGAGGAAAGAGGCTTGTCCAACACTGAAAGAGAATTATGGGAGTTTACAGAAGCATGTTTTGAACATTGGGTTTGGTTAATGGTCATTTTATGTAAAGGACTTGAATAAATGATTTTTGGATTTTTGTAAACTAATCAATTTGAACTGTTTGCAAATGTTTTTATTTTAAACTATGCACATGTTCAGTGTGTGAAAAGTGATATCATATCATATTCATATTCAATTATGAATCACGTAAATGATAGCCTATGTTTTCGATTCTAAGCAGCGAAATTTGACGAATGTTATTTGATACTTTGCATCGCTGGATATTATTGGGGTCAGGGTCAAATATTAAATGTCAAGCAACTTAGATTTTATCTCGCACTCTTTCGCTGTTTGTGCTCGGTTTCTGTGAACAGTAAAGCCGTCTTTGTTTTGATTTTGTCATCTCAATCATTTTGACTGCCTTCACATGCTATCAGAAATTTACTACTTCCCACTTCTGAAGTTGTAATTACAAGCTTGTTGCGTTCAAGTGCTTTGTTGTCAGAAAGAATGGGAATCGTGGAGGAAACCAGGTTTATTCTTGCTGATTTATTGAGGAAATCTTATTAAAGGGGTCATGAATTGAGACTTTTCCTTGTGCATTTGATATATAAGAGGTCATCGTACTATAAGAATATCCTGCAAGTTTCAGAACTGAAAACTTCCTTGTTAGTCCAATAAAAGCTTTTATTGACACCAGGTCCAGCGAATGACTCCTCGTGGAATGTGGAACTCCGCCTCCACAGAAGAAATCAACGCCCACTTACAACGTTAGCCCCACCCACTGGTGTGTTAGTGAGATGAGGAGGAGATAAGAGCGATACAGGACTAAAACAACATTACCTTAATAATCACTAGTAATATGCTTATTTATTTTCAACAATATGAATATCTCAGTTGAGCTTTATTTATTTGTATTCGGTATTTCACTGTGGATTCTTTGGTAAATCAATCGCATTTACAAACAGACGTTTATTATATGGACTCGACAGTAATGTGACAACATGTGAGTAACTGTGTTAATTCTGATATTAATATTTCATGTACAGACAGATGTTCTTTGTCTCTGTGTCAGTAAATCAAACCAGTGAATAAAAGGTCAACTTCACAGTGTTTCTCTTAGTAGGATGAACATAATCTGTTATTTTAACGATGATTAAATTATAAATAGAAAGCCATCAAAGAACGCTCCCTTTACAATCGCTAGAGCTGTCAATCAAACAGCACGAGTTTAGCAGTGACTGGACCGCTCCAGGACTGGAAAACTCCCGTTTTCTTCAACGAATCTCTTAGTTACATCGCATTTGTGCTGTTAGTTATGATGGAAGCATCCGTTAGCGTGCAAAAATTGAGTTTCAGTGACGAGATCACTGCTTTCATGAGCTCAACAACATATCTGTGATCGGCTACAATGTTCATCACTACAACCTTTCATGCCACGATCTCAATATAATGCCGTAGATTTAAGTGTAATGCTATAATCAACACTTTTCACGATTAATTAACCTTGAGAGATGTAATGGTAAAAACGTGCTAAAAGTTTTCAAGAGAGTAATACTTAGCTATTTCATATGCAAAGATGTCAGCCAATCACAGCAGTGGGCGTTTACAATGAAGTCTCACAGCAGACACGCCCCTTAAAACAGAGGGGTAAAATCAGGGTAAGAAAAATGCCTTTTATTTCAAAATGATGACAATTTTTGATGTAAAAAGCTACTAACATTATGAGTGCATGCTAGGAAACGTTATAAAACAATAAAACAATGCAGTTCATGACCGCTTTTAAGCCAAAATGTAAGGTTAGTTGACAACCATATAAACATTCTAGAAATTTCAGTCAAACACATGCTATTTTTGCTGGGTATAAAACATACAATACGCTTCAAATGGTTATTCAAATATGTAAATATGTACAACTTTAACAACAAGTCTATGTAGCTGTGTGTAGCTCTACCCTTCGCAATGTTTAATGTTAACGGGACGCCCAACTACAAAATGATCCCTGAGCTTCCCAGTGGTAAATACGACTTTAGATGGTCATTCATGTCCCATTTTCAACTAGTAAACTCATATTTATGATAATTCTGATTGCACTTGAAGATAGCATTAAACAGCAGAAGCAGACCAGTTTACAAATTCAACTTTTAAAACTTTTTTTGGCCACCACAGCCATTGAGGGGGAAAATTCCTTCCAAACAATGACAAAGTTTTAAATGTTACATTTTTAGGCTGTTATAAGAGCACTCGTCAATGTCAGGATGACTGAAACGGCCAATCAAATAAAAGAAGGCGGGGCTTACTGTTCGCAGAAGACCAGTGCCAATCACAACATGACGCTTTAGTTTTAGCATTTAAAGAGTGTGTTGAGATGCAATTATCTAATCATGTAATATTTGACAACTGTTTTACAGTAGAAATGTTCAGCGACCGACAGTGACTCTTTTTATTTTTTTTACGAAAGTTTACCGTTTCGAATTGAAAATATGCCATTATTTACATGATGCATGTCGAGAAAAGAAAGGTTTTGCGTTTTTTACATATTAGACATGCAAATAAGATAATTAAGGTTATTTTAAATATGTATATATATATTATTAGCAAATAGTTTAAATTGATTACTTCATGACTACAACAGACCTGGAACTTTTACCATTCTTCATTCCCTTAAATCCCTTTTAACCCTTTAATCATTCAATTCCTTTGAAATAAAAAGACCAATAACCCAATAATACCGGATGAACGGATGAACACACCTCTCCCAGCCACCCTTAATGACATCAGCAGCTGCTGACCAATGGCTATGCAAATCATCTCTCCCAGCGCGTCCCACAGCTGCAAGCGTCCATCATGCCTCAAGGGCGGAGGGGTTGCGGCCCTCATATGGAAGACATAGGCTGTAAAACTTTTCATTTTTCATCTCCTCTCATGGTTACGGCCCTGATGTAGCGCTGATTTTTGGATGGGTCCCTCGTCGGCTGGCCTGTAGTTTATATGCCATGTGTTGTATTCTCTTGGATCCTCGTCAAACTCCCACCCTCAAATGAGGATTGAGGACGTGGGTCTGGAGTGAATGATGGTCTGAGCACGTCCACGCTGTGTTTTTTAAGGGTCACTGACGTGATGCTTGGTTTTTTTTTGTCCTTCCCATTAATTTATTTAAAAATAACTTTTTTTAAATAACTTAAAATGCAATTCATACATTCATTTTAAGCCAACCATATAGTGATTTTTAAACAATAGTTGAGTTAAGTAAAACTACCCAGCAGGTTAGGCAAATGTTAACCCAATCGCTGGGTTTGTCCATTTTCAACCCAACTTAGGTTGATTTGAGTGTTTAAGGAGCATGTTTTAAAATGCATTTTTGATACTTTATTATTTATTTGATAAACTATCCACTTCTTAATATTTGAAATAATTAAGATTTGAACACAAAATATATTATATGTTGATATAATATTTAATAAGAGAAATGATTGTGTCAAGGTCAACAAGTCTCTTAAAAATGTATTTTATGACAAGGTTAATGTTGTAAAATGTCTCTCCAAAAACATTATGAATTTATGAATTTACTTTTAATTTAAATATATTTACACGTTTTTCTAAAACCACATGAATGGATTTTTTCTTTTGTAACATGGGCTATTTTACTCTAAAAAATGCTGGGTTAAAAATAACCCAACTTGGGGTTAAAAAATGGACAAACCCAGTGATTGGGTTGTTTTAACCCAGCGGTTGGGTTAAATGTTTAACCCAACTTGCTGGGGAATTTTATTCAACTCAACTTTTGTTTAAAAATTACTGTCTTGCTCGCTTAAAATGAACCCAAATATGTTGGAATTGAGCATTTATTAATATGTTTAATAAATAATAATTAAATAATAAACATTTATTAAATTGCTTATTAACAAATGTTCACTTTTTATTATTACTCTAGTAATTATATGTCTGATTTTTTAATGTGGGTTCATTTTAAGTCACACATATATTGATTCTTAAACAATAGTTGAGTTAAATAAAAACTACCCAGCAGGTTGGGTTAAACATTTAACCCAACTGCTGAGTTAAAACAACCCAAATGCTTGGTTTTTCTATTTTCAACCCAACTTGTGTTGTTTTAGCCCAGCATTTTGTAGAGTTATAATGTGGCAGTCACATTGGTGATATTTCATGTGCAAATAAGTGGGAACTTTTCCGCACAAACGCAAAACTCTCAAATGTGCAGATTCCCATTAAAACGACTGCGACATTTTGTCCTGCAACGGAAAAAGTAACTGCACCTTTATACTGTACGTCACTAATACAGTATTTTGCAAGTGAAACCATTAAATGAAGTCGTTTTCACTACATACAATAACGTAAATGTTATTTAGAACATCATTCTTAATGCAAATGAGAACCGGTTCACTTCTCACTGTCGTCGGTCCCGACCGTGACCGATCTCCTCCGGGCTCTTACCGAGTGATGTACAGGTAGGATGCCATCGTCTGAAAGGCGGATTTGTAATTTCCTGCTAAACGAAGCCCTCATTTTCAATGTCTTTGGCAGCCTCTCTCAACTTTCCCCTAGAAATGAAACATGTATATTTTGCTTAGTGCAGACAAAGGCAATAACTCTAAAGTCCAAATCAAGAAATCGCAATCCAGGACTTTTTTTTTTTTTTTTGCCGATGGATTGTGATTCTTCAATAAACTATAAGAAACATCTGAGATGGCCTCATTTTAAAATAAGCATGAAGAAAGAGCTGCAGGCAACAGAGGCCGGCCACAGGCTCGCAGGGCTTCGTATGAAGGATTTATAAAGTGTTTATATAAACGCTGAACTGACCAACACAGCATAAATGAGTGCGGAATCTCGAATTTCATAGCAAATTGCTTGTTTAAGGAGAAGCCGATAACAGCTAGGTTAGCTGTAATTAGGCTTTATTAATGACCCAAAAACCCTCTGTGGAGTATTTTTCCAAACATACCAACGCTCCTTTGCCAAAAGAGATGCAGGCTGGACGGTGACCATCTCGGAGAAAAAACACATCTATTTATTTGCTTCCATAGTAACGTCTTTGAGAAGGTTGCAGTGTTTTATGAGACTCAATATAAAGTCAATTCTCCGTGAAGCGCACAAGCCCTCCTTCTGGCGTATGGTGAATGGCCCCTGTTACCTGTGATTTCTTGGCTCAATAACAAACAGTAGTTGTAATACTTCATCCGAGGAAGGAAGCAGAAGCTTTAAAAGCTATAAAATATTGGCCAAAACTAGCACAATACCAGCCTGCACGTCCTCATGGTAGCAAAACACATCAATAGCTTTCATAATGGAGGGCAAGACCCACCGCTGGGCTTTATAACATACTCTAGGCCTATAATGTCTATTAAGATTGATGCACTTATATTTATATCATCAGAATGATCTGAACAAAGTGAGTTGCTACCAATCTAGTTTTAGCAATCTGGCTCTTCTTGATGGGAAATTAGTAACTTTCCAACATCTCTGTCCCTTTAAAGTGTCTTTCTCCTACACACTGGGTCATTTGCGCTCAGCTTTGACTGGAATCCTTGTCTATGGCTTTGTAACTTTGCAACTCATTTTTTTTTTCCTTACAGGCCTTCAGCTAAGAGACGCTCCAGACCATCTGTCCTAACAAACAGATCTTGGGAGTGTAATAACAGGCCTGAAAAGGGTGAGCTATGCGTTTGTCATCACATTTGCAAATAAACATGTTAAATTCAAGCAAATTCGCGGTAATGTTTGTCTCTCTAACTTTTTTTGGATGTGGGAGATGAGATTTTTTCCCTTATGGATTGAATTAAGTTTATTTAAAGATCTGATTTTTAAATGTTTATTATCATAGTGCACTCTAAAAATGCTGGGTTAAAAACAACCTAAGTTGGGTTGAAAATGGGCTAACCCAGAAATTGGGTTGTTTTAACCCAGCGGTTGGGTTAAATGTTTGTCCAACCTGCTTAACAGTTTTATTTAACCCAGCTATTGTTTAAAAATGACTAAATGGCTGGCTTAAAATAATGATAATAATCAAAAGGTGAACATTTATTAATAAGTAATTTAATAAATATTTATTATGTAAATATTATTAATTAAACATTCATAAATGGTAATGTATTAAGCATATTAATAAATGCTAATTTCAAATATATTTTGGGTTCATTTTAAGTAAGCAATACAGTAATTTTTAAACAATAGTTGAGTTGAATAAAACTACCCAGCAGGTTGAGCAAACATTTAACCCAACCACTGGGTCAAAAAAAACCCAATCACTGGGTTTTTCCATTTTCAACCCAACTTGGGTTGTTTTTAACCCAGCATTTTTAGAGTGCATAATAAAGGCAGAAGATTTACCTTAAGTTAAACACATACCTGTTAAAATACTGACCTTCAAATGCCCTCATTTGTGTCATGAAATTAAACTATTAAAAAGGCTGGTGACCCAAGATGTGCTTAATTTGGTTTACATCTAAATGAACTTGTTTTATTATATTCTAATTTAATATCTGTATTCAATAATATCACCTATAACACAACAAAAAATTCCAGTTCTCAAAATGTGTTTTTTTAAAGGAGTCACTGAATCATTCACTCAACGAATTCAGGAACGAAACACCACAGGTGTGTTTGACTTGAAGACCGATTGATGTGATCAAAGTACAGCGAAAGCGTTTCGAAAGCATACGGAGCGACAGGGAATTCTTATTCTGTTTTAGAACTGTTTTCTATTTCTGCGATGACACACTTAGAACAATATCATACAAACTATAATCTCAGGTAATGATTATGTGCTTCATTTAATTTTAAAAAGGATTTGTGTGAGTTAAAATATAATGTTGTGACTGTATAACCATGAAAGCAGATTTTGGAAATAAATTAAAGGAAACAAGAACGCTCAAACTGAGTTCAAAAGTATATTTCATGACAAAGACTGGAACAGTCAGTAAGTATGTATTTTAATGTTAAAATGGTTGGCTTGCAAAGATATCTCCGCCCACACGCTCCTCTGATTGGCTGTGTTGCGTCTGGTGTGGATTTTATCCCATCACGTCTGGTTAGGATGCCTAACTATGACTCAATCACCCTAACTTAATGGGGATATATAATGTCCCGTTTTACAAGATTTAAAATAAGTCTTTGATGCTCCCAGAGTGTGTATATGAAGTTTTAGCTCAAAATACCCCACAGATAATTTATTATAGCATGCTAAAATTGCCACTTTTTGAGGGTGAGCAAAAACACGCCGTTTTCATGTGTGTCCCTTTAAATGCAAATGAGCTGCTGCTCCTGGACCCCTTTCCAGAAGAGGGCGGAGCTTCAAAAGCTCTTGCTCCACCATACGGACAACAACAAAACAGGACAATCTCACGCACCGAATCTGTCAGTTTGAGCTGGAGTCGGACACTGATGCCTACAGATCGAGATGGAGATCCGACAGGTACAGTTCAATTACAGTTATAACTTATGTTGCTTTTATCTACTATTAGCACAAGCCTGTTGTAGCGGACCCCGTCCGAATGATGGCCAAAACTGAGTTTTAAGAAGTTTATTGTTCTTCACACAAAAGATGAAGCGTCCGTTTTTTTCTGTAGAAAATCACCATAAGAGCTGAATAAAACCGTACAAGAAGTGCACATTAAAGTCATAAACTCTCTCTTGCGTTATCATCAACATACACAGAGATTTACACAAAAACACTCGTTACAATGAGTATAAACACATATATACAGACCTTGTGCCTTTTCTGGGGTGTTTAATAAACTGGTAAACGTTATATCCGTAAAACAGCTCAGATGAGCTCTGATAAAGAGCGTGCTCTTCCTTTCTTCGGACACTGTAATCTGGATCACAAACACTTTTCATCCTTGAGTAACGACTTTTTAGCGAAACCTTTGTATTGTCCTTTTGTACAAAGCAGTCTGATGTAAAATGATTCACGCAGACATAAACGAATTTAGATATATGGCGACGCTTTCCCTTCCAAAATAAAACGAATCCACTGCGTCTTCAGCAGCTCGTGAGTACATGAAGACTGTTATCTGCACTCTTACATCCAACAACAAAAGTTGCTTACGAGACATTCTTGTGTTTATAGCTGCTCTGGCCTGGAGAAAATGGCGGACAGTGCAACTCAGGGCGGGGTCTATGCTAATACGAGGTGTGGGCGGGGCCTAGGCAGTTTGTGATGTCACAAAAGTTGGTGGATTTTTACCATTATAGGGTGGTTGCCAACACACATTTATGTTCAAACACCATGTGAAATTTGCATAAAAGGTCCCCTTTAATTAGGTTACAACAACATTTTTAAATGTTAGAAATACATCCTTGAGGTAAGAATTGCACATTATCATTTTTCAGTTTATTTGCTAATGATTAAGACTGCATATTGTCTCACTTTGGTTTTGTGTACCTGCGTCTGCCAACATTTAATCCTGCCTCCTTCCGCCGCCTCTAATTTGTCTGAAGGGTGCTGGTATGCAAACGTGTGCGGATAACCAGACAGTGAGAAATCGCTTCTGTGTTGCCAGTGAGATGTTTAACACACTCCAGGGCAAGAGAGGACCTTTTTATTAGCCATCACTCATCAGTAGATGGGGCCGGGGAGCAAACAGGGGGTCAGGGGGTCCACAAGACTGCCAAAAAGTGGAATGCTGGGAGACGCATGCAGCGAACCCCTTACTACCACCCCACAGGACTCTCGAGCCAGGTTTGAGTGAGTGAGAACACAGGGGGAGACATAACTCTCTCCTCTTTCTTACTTTGAGGGTTGAGAGGGAGACAGACAGAGAGATGGATGGAGCTAAAACAAAAAGCTGGAAATGTCTGCAGAATGTCATCGGAACGATATGCATCCTGCGGCCAAGACAAACTAAACATAAAACCCTCCGAACGGACAGTGGCGCTTTCCCTCGTAGACTCGCGGACCGCTCAAGGCCAAAAGACCCACCAAAGACATGAAATATCAAACAGGACCTTCTCCCTGCGGTGTTGTGAGCCAATTATGTAATCAGAGAAACTCTTCTGAAGTGCCTGCTGAGAGTAAGCGATCCATCACTCCCGTATACGAGGCGGCGCAGATATATGTGACACTCCCAAAAAGTCAAATCACTCCAGATGACTAATGTAGTCTATATAGCATATTTGTGTCCAGTTGTTCTGATAGGATGCCTAGAGCTTCCAGTTGTGTGTTCTTGAATACTTAAAGACTTTATTTTGAAAGTCTTGTAACAGCTGTCAGTTTAATATTGGCCCTTCACTTGTTTCTTTTTATAGTTGCCAGATCATTGACTCGCTTATTCTGTCTTTTCTCTTTAACAGTGGTATAATCCACAGGTGGGCCTTGTTATAGCAGTCTCGACACCTCAATTTTGTGTCTGACCCCGTCTGACATCTTACCCAATAAACACTCGAGGAACGCTAAAGGTGAGAACAATTGGCTGAGCTCATCTTTGTAACTTAGAACAAGTGGATATAGCAGTGAGGTCCACTGGATTCTTGACTCTTTGTCAATGCTGTCGATAGTTTCTGCCACATCAGTAAGGACTTAACATCACGCTGTTGACATATTGATTTAGGTCATTGTGTAACTAAAGTTGAATCAAATCAGACTTGAAATTGTTGTAGAAATGTTAGGGAACACTAGTGGTTTCACTTCTAATCTCAGTTTTTAATCACATTGCTGTATTTTTACAATGTATTTAAAATGCTTTGCAAAGCCATAATTTATTCCAGCACATAGGATAATATCCATTGGCATCGGTCGACTTTGGATATTTAATTGTAGATTTGCATTTGCCATCATATAATGATCAGCTAAAGTTAAAAGCATAGTTCCCTTTCGAGGGAACTTCAACGCTGCGTCAGATGACCCTTCCGAAAGCGTCATCTGACGCAGTGTCTCGTTCCCTCTCTCAGGGAACTAGGGTTACAGTCGTAACCTGAGATGTTCACCCATAAACGTCTCAGTGTTTTTGTTGTACTATAGAAGTCAATGGTAACCAAAACGGTTTTGTTGCCAACATTCTTCAACACTATCCCTTTAATATTTAAAAACACAGTCAATAATTTATAAACACTGTTAAATATATTTTTTCAGCAAATGTCCAAATGAATATCACATTTTCATACCACACATTGAAATGTTGTGCTGTCTAAATGACTTTCAGCATTTAAAAAGAGTTTTATTTTTCATTTAATTAGACAAAAAAGCGGTAGCATTCTAATAATGGCCGTTTATCAGGTTTTGGCTATATAAGTAAAGAGAATAACACCAAAGAATGCCCAAATTTTGGGCGCTGGGGTCACACTTTAGGGTCCAGTTATCACTATTAACTACAACTTTTGCCTCAATAATTACTGCTTATTAATAGTTAGTAAGTTTGTCAAGTTTAGGTATGGGGTAGGATTAAAAGATATGGTTATGAATAAGGCATTAATACGTGCTTTAAAAGTACTAATAAACAGCCTGTCTCTTAGTAAAGTAATGTAAATCTCTTGTTCGTTCCTGTAGGATGTTCTGTAATGATTTTCTGAGGTGGCAAGTTAGAGCTTGGTTTTAATTAATTTGCTATGATTTCCCATCTATAATATATGGCAAAATCAAACAGCACAAGAACATGCAAGTCAAAGCGAGATGAAAAGACGTTAAAAGAAGCAGGAAAACCCTCCCATGAGCACACTCCACTCTGCTCCATTAATTCAACAGCATCGCACTGACCGAAAGCATCGAGAAAAGAGGGTTGGCGTGGTTGAGAAAGACAGATGTACTGCTTCTATGCTGAAAAGCATAAATCTGATTTAATCTAGCATTTACACAACTATACTCTGTGTCCAGCCAAGCTGTTTTTGTCATTCTGTGCTTTCACTGCAAGAGATGTCACACCTGGAAACCGTGCCAAATCAGCCCCCCGCACCAAATCACGGCCCCTTGATGGGGTTTGATTTAAAGGCAACTGGTCCTGAATCTGGGCAGTTTTGCAGTGTCCCACACCCACAACTTCCTTACCCCTCCTTTCCTAAATTCACTGTAGCCTTTCGCTTCATCCAGAGCATTACTCACAATGATAAATCGCCCCAACGTGAATGACTTATGTGAAGCTGGGAGGCGGGGGCACTGAGACACTGTGAAAGTGATAGTCCTGTGGATATACATAGTCCATAACACCACCTCGAGGAGCAGCAAAGGGGATCGTATTTGCAACCGACTGCAAAAGGACAGTAAATATATGACATGATAGATATTATTTATCCTTCGTCTCTTTCCCGAGTTTCTCTGGGTTGTAAAGCCGTGCGAATGGCAGCCTCTCTTCGGGGACTGGAGCTTATAAACATACTTTTTCAGCCCCAGGTGGTAATGAGCCACAAGAGGGAACTTATATGAGGTTTAGGATGTGGGATAGAGGGAATTATGTTATTGTAGCACATCCCAAAGCCTCGCGCTCTCCCAAAGTTGTCTCCAATGTAAAATTTCATGCCTGTGGAATGGCGGCCTTATTTCAGCAGAATCGGACGAGGGAAGGACTCCTGAGATACCTGCTCCGATGTCTCGCCATGCGTGCACCCCTCGGCCACCCTTATAAACTAGACTGTAAAAATTAGTAAGGCATAACGCTGCCTACCTCATTGGGTGCGAAGAAATTTGTGTCGTTTTCTCTTCTGTTATCCCATCCTCCTTTGAGCTTTGGGCTCACCGAAGCATAAGAGTTCACAGGAGTTCACTACTTAAAGCGATAGTTCAACCAATTCATCAATATAGTCGTTCGACGAGTATCTTTTTGGACCCCTGTGACTTTCATTGGGTAGACGAAAACAGTTCTTCGAAATATCTTCTTTTATGTTCACTCTCAAAAATAAAACGTTTTCTCTGGGTTTCCCAAAGAACCTTTCAGTGTTCTTTAAAAGAACTATTTTTTTCTTAGTGTGCAGATCATTTCAACCCTAATCTAAAGAACTTTTTTTCCACCAAATGTAAAGGTTTCATGGATATTGAAGGTTCTTCATGGAATCGAAGACGCCAATGAAGAACCTTTATTTTTATTATTTTTTCATAGAACAAAGGTAGTTTGGAGCAACATCGGTGAGTAAAAGTTTTCATTTTTGGGTGAACTATGCCTTTAGGTTTATTTGAAGACACAAAGCACCATTTTATGATGGATATCAGATTCAAAAACATAAAAATGACAAATATACATCAGCTACTCTGTTAGCTTGAAAGAGAATCTTTAGAGTGGAATAAACATTTTTGGAAGCTCGAACTGACCAAGAACTGATATTTAGATGCCAAAGTTGTGTTGAGAAGTTGTAGTCTTTCTTCTCGACCTTTTCTCACTGTGAATGACAGAATGTTTGAGTGAGACTCATGAGGTAAGGCGCATTTGCTTGAGCTCTTCCCACAGTTCTCGACCCAGGCTTTGGCATATAGGCCAAGGAAGTATAGTTTATTTGGATGATAGTTCCTCTTGTGGCTAAAACTTTGTCTTAATGGAGCTATCACGTTTGTTACAGAGGGCATATCCATGTTACAGCCATATGGAGAAGATATTACAGCTGAAAAACCCAGCATAAGGTATGTTTTGCACGCTGGGACCAGCATATGTTGTCTTTTGATCCCACGAAGACCACAACAAAACTTGTGTATGTGTTACATATCATGTTTCTTCGTAGTTGAACACTGCTCAGTTTTCACACGGTCTACAGAGAGTAAAAGTGACACTGAAGCAATGTTGCAGTTTGTGAAATAAAGTAGAGTCACTGTACAAGTGATGATTGAGCATTGCAAATGTTAACAAGAAAGACAAGAGGAACAACAAGAAGAGATTAAATGATTAAACGACTACAAAAACAGCATATTCACATATTACAAAGCAGTTTGGCTTTATTTCTTTCACATGGTACCTGTAAGTCACTATTATTGTGATTAGTGTTCATTTTAGTTGGCCACTTGGACATTGAGTTTGGTTGAATAAATTCTTTTTCAGCAAGTGCTGAAGTCAAAAATATTTGATGCTCCTGTCGGCACTGACATTCCTTTTACTATATACACTTTTTGGAATCATATTTTTTGACATGTGACTTCCCAAATAAGTATGAAAGTCTTAAAAAATGGCAGCTTTCATTATCAGGTTGTTAATAACTGCCCCATTGAAAGAGCTCTTCTCATAACACCCCTGTTATTGAACAAACTGCTTATGATTATGCTTTTATTGGGCATTTTTCTTGGTTTTCATGTTAGCTCCAGCATGATTATGCTTGTCCACCAGCTAGACCAGCATCGAATCTGCTGGATTTTTCAGCAGGAATCTTATAGTCAAAGATGTCACAGAACCAGTGCACACTTACAATCTTCATGTAACTTGTTAGATTATGTAACGCAGCCGTGGAATGCCTATTGCAGTTTTCTTATTGTGTCTGGTGTGGAAGATCGAGAATGAGTTTTTTATCCATGTCCACCCATCATCACTCTCGCGGCCATCCCAACGGCTGTTTGGTCGTTCAAGCGACCTACACCAACAGCCATCAAATGCAGCAGGACCTAAAGCATGTCCTGTAAGAGCCAGCTGGTTTCAGACAAAAGCTTTCAACACCTGGTCAGAGCCTCGGCTGCGCTTTTAATTTCAGATCCGATGGCTTCTCCGCTTGGTGAAATTCCCAAGAGCCTGGCAGAACGAGTGAGATTCCTCCACCGACATCTGCTACAGTTATCCTTGGCAATCCTCTCTGGCTAGACATTCCATTATTGTTATTTCTTTGTTCAGCTCTTCAGAGAGAAAATAAAGATATTACAGACACCGTCTGCTCGGGCAGGAGGCTAACGGTGAGTCTGATCCCATTCCTGTATTTCAGGTGAAATCAACTATCTTCGCATTCACATTTCTGGACTTAATGTCGCTTGTGGGGTTTCAAAAACATCCCCTAGTTTGCTTGCAAGCCGTAGAAGAACAAGTCTTGGGATCTAACCGGCTAAACATCTTAAAATGTGCTGTTGAAAAGAAGTCTCAGCCTCCTCCTGCTGTTGGTAAAACAAATGTCCCTCCCATACAGTGTTATTCTTATCCAAGCCAAACTGTTAAAATAATTGACTCGCAATCATTTTTCAGTTTGTCATGGCGAAGGCGAGACTTCGATTTAACGCCTCACTTAAATGACACTGTTGACTTGTTTTTATCCAAGAGCTGCTGGGTTATCCCCTTCTCGACTGCCAATCTTTAGTCTTCAGTTCGCCATGATGATGTCTGAAAGCTTTGCAGTGGTCTTCCATTAACTTAAAAATACACAATTATGACCGTACGAGAGCCTGAATGGGAATAATGAATAAATTAGTTGCCGGACTGAGATGTTTTTACACTTTGAGTTTTCGCTTCTTTGTTTGATTCCTGTATTTCATACTTCGTTTCATGCTTTTCCCAGCATAACACCCAAGACGTACCCAATTGTCCAGACCAAACTCTCACACTTGAGTTGAACTAATGCAAGTAGAACCGAGCAAACATACTGTAGGCTTTCATCAGTTCAACTCGAACCTAACAAGGAGCCTCTCAGAAAACAAACTTGTGGCTCTAAGCGTTTTTCACACACAAAAAAGGGCAATATTAGTTCGAACGAGACACATCACCATACGACAACATAAATACATTGCACGTCGAGTTTTCCCTCTGTAGCAATGCTCCATCACTTCAATTACTGGAGAATCCAGCTACCACAGGCCTCATTACTTTGCCATGAACAACCCAGACTTCAACCTGTAAATATGCACTACTAATGAGACGTAACATTACTGCTGTAACCAGCGATTTTCCATTTTTACTTCACTTGAAACTTTATATAACACTCATGATAAAACACAAAAGCACTACTAATCAAATGTCACTCTGTTTATTGTCTAATGCGGCCACAAAAACGGTCAACATCCAGTAAATGTAAAAGGTGGTGAGGATGTGTGGTCTCTGCATAGACTATTATTTTTCGTTTGACATGCTGAAAAAAATTACTGCTTAATTAGTTTTTTCTGATTTGTTTTCCAGTGGCATGAAACGAAAATCTCACTATATATTTTCTAAATGCATCTTAATAATCTTCTTGTGAACGATTCTTCTGTCCGTATTTTGTGTAACATGGGATGTGAATGAGTGATGACACCAGACACAATGTAATGATCATCTGATGAAGTGCCCATAACCACCACAAGAGGGCACTTCATCCTGGACTTTCACTCATACACACGTGCACATTCACTCCCGGACTTCACTTCCCACAATGCACTACACACCCGCTCACTCTCACCTGCACACTACATTTCCCAGAAGCCTTGTGCCCTGTCACTGATTACCCCAGGCAGCTGTAGCTCATTATCTGTCACTATTTAAGCACACTGCACATCTTGATCTTCTGTATAGTTATCATTTCTGAGCGTTATTCCCTGTCTAGTTTTCCTGGTTTTGATTCCGCCTGTTTTCCTATTGTTCCCTGCCTGCCGTTTTGGACTTATTGCCTTGGATTATTGGACTGTTGATTGTTTGCTGCCTACCTCGATCTGCTTTGCCTGTTTAACGTTTATGCCTACCCTCTGACATTCCTGTTTGCTGTTGATTTGACCACGTTGCTTATTAAAGCCTGCATTTGGATCCCATCCTGCTGTCTCCGACAAGATGAACCTCCAGAGTGTGAATGTAAAGTTTTAGCTCAAAATTGTTAAAACTGCTCTCACCGTTTTTGTGCGTGTCCCTTTAAATGCAAAGAAGTACTGCTCCTGGCCCTCTTTCAAGAAGAGAACGGAGCTTCAAGAGCTCACGCAAGAACAAAACAGGACAATCTCACGAACTGAAAATGTTATAAAATGTCAGTAGCTGTATTTAGTTCGAACAGGAGTTGGACAATGATGCTTACAGAGCCAGAGAATATCTGCTGCTTGGAGATCTTTACCAGAAAGACTCATGAGGTAAGATAACGTAACAATGATATTTATTAACAATCAGCAAACAAAATGTGGTAAGATAAAGTTCTTTGGTGTAGGCCCCATCCGTAGCTTACATCCTGAGGGATGCATTTCCTGCGTAGCCGACCCACGGGAGGTCCTGACAGGGACCATCCTGGTGGTGCTGGGGAGGATGGAGGTGAAGGTTAGCGTCTGTGAACACAAACATGTGTAAGTACCGATCTTATATACTCCCAGTGTTAGATAATGATTGGTTAGAGCTAAACCCATAGTGACGTAACATTTGGGTCAACTTGCGCTAGAGCTTTCATTTACTTTTATAACTTTGTCATCAT
This sequence comes from Zacco platypus, assembly GCA_038088235.1. Lineage (NCBI taxonomy): Eukaryota > Metazoa > Chordata > Actinopteri > Cypriniformes > Xenocyprididae > Zacco > Zacco platypus. Next base: position 3,908,926 of record CM076068.1, read on the forward strand.
GCTTTTACAGTTTGTACTGATCCATCATTGAGTAACCTTTTAGCAAAACCTGCAGAAAATGAAAATGATCTTTATAGGGTGATTGTGTACAACTGGCAATACACATTTATGTTCAAAACGCCATGTAAAAGTGAATAGGTCCCCTTTAAATGGGGTATCTTTTATTTCAAAGTTTGTTTTTATATCAAAATGAGTCTGCCTCTCTTTTTCCTCATTCACAACAGCCAGTGATCAATCACAAAACTAGTTAACATAGAAAACGGAAGCAGCTTCTTATTTGTTCATCATCTTTGAGAAGCATTGCCAAGATTTGCTTCCACACATGAGATGTGTCCTGACAGAAATTGGCAAAATGCACAGCCATCCGAACAACAAAAACACTGAGAAACAGTTTATAACTCACCAAAAGGGCACATTTCTCAATATTTTGCTATTTAATGGGCTTTAATGGCGTCGGTTCTCCACCGCACAAGCATCATGTTTCTTAAAGGGCCAGCATATCATTTCATCACTGGTGAGGAAGGCATTAAAGGGATAGTTTACCAAAAAATGAAAATGATCCCATGATTTACTCGCCCTCAAGCCATCCTGACTTTCTTCTTTCAGATGAACACAATCAGAGTTATATTAAAAAATTTCCTGGCTCTTCCAAACTTTATAATGGGAGTGAATGGCGCTCCTGATTTTGAATTCCAAAAAAGTTAATTCATCCATCATAAAAGTAATCCATATGGCACCGCGGGGTTAATAAAGGCCTCCTGAAGCAAAGCGATGGGTTTTGTAAGAAAAATGTCCATATTTAAACTTTATAAACCAAAATAACTAGCTTCCGGCAGGGTCATTTTTAATCAAAACGTCACTTGATCTATCTGATGTCGGGTTTATTCAATCATTTAGTCCATATAAACTCAACCTTTTCTTACATTTTCTTTCTTTTTCGCTAAACCACTTATATGGGATGATATGACGCTATTTCCATTAAATCAGATACATTTAGTTGAGAAGCCACACAGATTTAATTCTTTTATTGACTGTGGGTGCTTCTGCCATGCCTTTTTAAAGGGAAAGAAGATCATATAAATTAGCATCTGCATTTCTGTTATGAGAACAGCGAATCTTCTTACACATTTGGCTCTCGTCTCACTGTTTGACCTGCGACCTTAAGGAATCGTGCTGATGCTCATTATCGCACGTGCACTGCTGGAAGTGACATCATTCTCAAGCTTTAACAGAGACATAAGTGCGGGTTATAGATTCAGAGAGAGTCATACGGACGTGATGGACTTTGGGGGTCAGAGGGCTGGAAACTTAGCAGTCTGTAAAAGCCCCGAAAATGATGGGTTTGCCATGTCAGCGATTATTACCTCGTAAGAGTGAATCTCTCAGCTCTGGCTGATGTCTCACTCAGGCAGGTTGAGGATTTCTGGATCTTAGATTTGAAGCCTGTTATTTTTTTATGAGCAGGAAACAAATAACACCCAACATTCTTTTCCTTCAATCGCAAAGCTCAACCTAAATGTGTTTTAACAACTCAAAACAACAATTATTATAAAAACATTTCATTTTATCTAAATGGTATTATTATTATTACTAATGGTAACACTTTATTTTAGTCTCCTTTAGTCTCCTAATAACAGTAAATTATGCATAATTGCATGCAACTAATGCTAAACTAAACTCTATGGCAAGTACATGCTTTTACTCAGTACTAAATTTGTATAATTACACTGCAACAAAACATGAGGGTTAATATCATATAGTACACTCTTTGTTTCTTGTACATCATTATTAGGTTTTCATCTTGTCAGGGAGGAAGGATTCCTCTCTTCGGGTCAATATCACGTCCCTCTTCTTTCAGCCTATAGAGGGCACTGTAGCTCTACAGGAGAGGCAGGTTTGAGCTCTGATGCACAGTGAGATGTCTACTGAGGGGAAGTGTGTCTTAGCACGTCCAGAGCCGGAAAGAGTGAATTAGAAAGTGTAATTAAAATGTATTGACACCATATGTGCTCCGCCTCTCTCAGCGTTCGGGCTGTGTGGAGGTGTTTAACCTGTAATTACAGACAGACCGCCTCCAGACTGATTTATATAACCACACACACACACACACACACACACACTCTACAAGTGTAGTCAGGTGTCTGATTGATCTGGATTTAGATTAAAAAAAAATTACTTGGACAATAAAGAAATATTTCAGGTTAAATAAGAGTTTATAATGTTGATGGCATAATGAACCACACGATGACTAATTATGTTTAAAAAAAGAGAAAAAGACGAAGATTATAGTAAAGACACTTGGAACGGAAGTAAAGTTTAAATACTTGTTTCAATAGTATAGCCACAAAATGTAAAAAATATGCATGTTAACATGATTGTAGTGTGAGAAACTGTTTGCTAAATATTTCTGTGTAAAATTATATCCAATTTTATGTGGTAATGACATCATCATGCCTAAAACCTTTAAACGTCTCATAAATATTGTGATTTAAACAGCTTTACAACTCAAATAATACAAAAGTTTTAATGGACAGTTTTAATGAATATGGGTCAAAAATGGACAAACCCAATGGTTGGGTTAAAAATGGAACCCAACAGCAGGGTTTGTCCATGTTTAACCCATTTACTTTCATTTTTAATGCTGGGTTAAAAAAATATCCCAAGCTGGGTTGAAAATAGACAAACCAGTGACTGGGTTGTTTTGACCCAGCGATTGAGTTGGGTTATTTAACCCAACTATTTTTTATTGTTATCGCTTGCTTAAAATGAACCCATAATTGGTTGGAAATGAATATTTATTAATATGTGTAATGCATAATAATTGAACAATAAACATTTATTAAATTGCTTATAAATAAATGTTCACCTTTTGATTGAAAAAAAAAATGCTGGGTTAAAAACAACCCAAGTTGAGTTGAAAATGGACAAACTTAGCAATTGGGTTGTTTTAACCCAGCTTTTTTTTTTTTTTTTTTTTTGAGTGTTGGGTTAAATCCAGCAGGTTGGACAAATATTTACCCCAATCGCTGGGTTTGTCCATTTTCAACCCAACTTGGGCTGTTTTTAACCCAGCATTTTTTAGAGTGCATTTTTTAATTTTAGAAAATGAGGTATGGATCAAAATCAGAAATATCGTATCTTTACTTGCCAATAAATGCACAATCGACCCTTCGCAAACAGTTTGATTGACAGGCGATCTGACCAATCATAACCCCGAATCCGCCATTTTGTCCATCAGGGGAGTTAGTAGATTAACGTTGGTGAACTTGAATCACGTCTTTCCGGGCTTGAAACAACATTCCTTCTGATGTTCATTCATGTTTATTTGATGCTATAAATGAACTAGTATGAAGAGATGATCGGTTCACGAGGAGCTACAGCGATCTGTCACCACACATTAAACACACACTAGACGCTATTGATTAAACTTCTTTAAAAAAATTACGATATTTGAAATATGAAACGGTTTCAATAACTTCGGGCATAGCAACAATAACTAAAGGGGGCGGGCCTTTGCGAAGTGCCAATTAAAGGGATAGTTCACCCAAAAAAATGAAAGTTCTGCCATCATTGACTCACTCTTATGCTGTTACAAACCTGTAATGTAAATGATGACAGAATCCTGTCTCTTTAAGACTCACGTGTTTGCTGTGTGTTTTGTCTTGTGACGTCACGGCTCCACACACACACCTGTTTCATACGTGTAAACACATAACGCACGGGGATGTGGACGGGTCACTGTATATTTGTTAACGTCCTTCTTTTTCAAATATTTATCAGTTCCTCTCTTGTAGTATTAACAATCCACAGATGTAGTGCATCACTCCTACGCTGAAACACTATCTTTTCACATTCATTCATACTGCAAGACAGGTCAACTTTCTAACTTCTCGTTTAGACGGAGGCCGAGTAAACAGTGCGCTCTCATTTGCATCATTAAAGAGGAATAATCAGCCTCGCCTGAGTATGATTTCTCATAAACGGCTGCTCAGATTTGATTTTTTCCACTATATTGGGCACAAACGTCTCATGAAAAAGCCTCGTTTGTGGGAAAATGGTGTAATGCCGCATAAAGTGGTTTATATCGGCATCAGGTATTAATTAGCAACGTTTCTAGCACTAACAGCGTTCACGCACTCTCCTTACAGCCCGGTTTTCTAATACTGACAGGAGGTCGGAGGTCATCAAAACACCGTGACACTGTATTATGATGTCATCACGCACCCTCTGGGACGATGACGTAAACAAACGGGCTGTTAGCTCCTGATATGGGACTTAAAATAAACACCGAAGTCATCCAATACAGCGCAAATCTGCAGGCAAACATGATTAAACTGTTTTGAGGGTAGCCAAACTTTGGCCCACACAGTAACTTGGCAGATCCACAAGGGATTTTAAAGGCTAACGGTGTAGGCAGATCAGTATAAGGAACATTACTGCCTGTCTAAATATTAAAAGCAGTCAGCTTGAGTCGCAGACAGATATACAGAGAGATTATTTGACCCCTGGACTTGTTTATGAAAGTCAGACAAAATAAGCGGAGGAGTGCAATCTCTCAGGCTGCGAGTCTGGCTCACGGGGGACGGGCTGTGTGGGTGGACTCCTTCGCTGGAGGAGCCCCAGATGGCTCAAACTCACCGTATCCCATAATCCTTTACCAGGCCCATGAGGAAGTGTGGAGAAATGCAAAGAACAGAGATGTGTAAAACATGACTTAACAAGTACGCAATCTGTTGAGATCTGGCATCGCGCAAACGCACACGGAGATACTGCTGCCCTCGCTCCGGCGAGTCACGCAGCGACGCCAGATATTTACGCCTCAAAAGTAAAAGTCAGAAAGCGTTTTACTTATAAGAAATGATTATTTTTATGATACAAACAAATGCATATTCCTTCCTAGATCACTGTAGTTTCCCAGCCAATTAATCACAGTATAAAAAGAAAATCGTCTTGTATTACAAAAAAATGGGTTGGGATTAAAATGGATAAACCCAGCAGTTGGTTAAATGTTTGCTCAACTTTTAAACTATTGTTTAAAAATGACTCAAAAATGAACCCAAAATATGTTGGAAATGAACATTTATTGATATGTTAATTGAATTAGATTGCTTATTAATAAATGTTAATTAGAGTCTTGATTATTGATGCTTCTAGTAATTGTCTGATTTTAATTTCCAAAATATTTGGGTTCATTTTAAGCCAGACATATAGTCATTTAAATAAAACTGCCCCCATTTCACCCAACCGCTGGGTTTGTCCATTTTCTATGGAAGCCCGTTCCCGCCACTGTTGAGAAAAAAAATATATTCCGTAAGTCATAATAATGAGAAACTGTCTCATAATAATGACTTAGCATCTCATAATAATGACTTAACATCTCATAATAATGACTTAACATCTCATAATAATGACTTAACATCTCATAATAATGACTTAACATCTCATAATAATGAGAAACTGTCTCATAATAATGACTTAGCATCTCATAATAATGACTTAACATCTCATAATAATGAGAAACTGTCTCATAATAATGACTTAGCATCTCATAATAATGACTTAACATCTCATAATAATGAGAAACTGTCTCATAATAATGACTTAGCATCTCATAATAATGACTTAGCATCTCATAATAATGACTTAGCATCTCATAATAATGACTTAACATCTCATAATAATGACTTAACATCTCATAAAAATGACTTAGCATCTTTAACTTAATAAAAAAAATTAAAAATTTTTTTAGAAACTTTTCTCATAATAATGACTTAACATCTCATAAAAATGACTTAGTATCTCATAATAATGACTTAACATCTCATAAGAATGACTTAGCATCTTTAACTTAATAAAAAAAAGGTTATTAAGTTAAAGATACGAAGTCATTATTATGAGAAGTTTCTAAAAAAAGTGAATTTTTTAAAAAAATTTTAGAAACTTTTCTCATAATAATGACTTAGTATCTTTAACTTAATAAAAAAACTTTTTTATTTTATTAAGTTAAAGATGCTAAGTCATTATTATGAGATGCTAAGTCATTATTATGAGATACTAAGTCATAATTATGAGAAACTTTCTCATTATTATGATTTACGGAATATTTTTTTTTCTCAACAGTGGCGGGAACGGGCTTCCATAATTTTCATCCCAACTTGGGTTGTTTTTATCCCAGCATATTTTAGAACGCATTACCTGTTATTTTTTTAACCTGTTATGTTTTTTAATTTGTTTCTGGATCTTGGGTATCCTGTTGTAACAGACTCCAAAACAACATTATCAATCTTTAAAACAGCATAATAAGTCACTTTAAATATTCAACCTTTAATTTACTGCATGATAAGATCAATCGACAGCTTTTGCAGCAAAATTGTGCATAACGCATAATGCATAACGTCCCTCATATTCTTTAAAAAGAGAGCAAAAATCAAGTTTTTAAAAGCAGGAATGTGAAGCTTATTATTTTATAAAAGCACTTACATATTTTTAAAACTTGTGTATTATTTGAGTTTCACAGAAGTTTTAGGGTGCGTTCACACTTGTAGTTCGGTTGGTTTGGTTCGTTTGGTCTGGACCAAAAAACAAAAACAAAACATATAGTTCTGGTCCTCTTAGCGTTCACACTGGCATTTTTAACAGCGAACCTAAAGTTACCGAACCAAAGGCATAGGGATACGGTCACGACCTGATTGGTCGGCTTTTATGTCGTATATTTCGTGACGGAGCTCGCTTACCGAACACTCAAAACAACACTGTGTTCTGGATTAAACACCATCATTTTATTTGTGTACATATGCTTTATTTTTACCAGCTGAGAACTCACGAAGAACTCATAAAATGTTCAAAACATTCAGAACAGCAGCAGGATTTCCTCCGTTGTACACAGAAACAGAAACTTCACCTCCTCGTTGCTCCACGTTTGCCCTCGACTCATTTTGGATACACCGATCTTCCCGCGTCGTCAAATCAGCTGACTTGTGACATCACGTCCTGTTTTTGGTTGGTTTACATGTCTTTGGTCCGTGTCGCGTTCATATATCAATCGAACCGCACCAGAGTTCGTTTGGAAGCGGACCGAGACCCGTCTTCTCATCGGTCTCGATCCGCTTGTTTGGTGCGCACCAGGGTTCAGATGGCAGCGTTCACATATGAACCGCACTAACTGAGCAATCGCACCAGGGTTCGTTTTAATCCAACCAAACGTGACAAGTGTGAACGCACCCTAAATCATCATTTATCATCACAGCAAATCATCAACAAAAAAATGTTTTGCACTGAAGTCATGTTAACATGCGTATTGTTGACATCTTATGGATATACTATTGAGATGTTCACGGACTGACCCCTAAATGACTCACTGTAACCCAGATATTTTTTGTGCTAATCAACATTGTCTCAAACATGCTGTTGATGGAGCTTGTATTGAACCCTTAAATCTGTCCGTGAACACCTGGCCGAAGCGTCCACCTGTATGTTGCACATGTGAGGCGTACGCCAGCTGTGTGAGAGGAGGATCAGAGGGTGGCGTGATGACAGGGCGAGTCCTAATTGAAAGGGCTTTGCGCTGATGTCACAGATCCAGTATTCACTGGCTCTACAGCTGCACGGGTCAGCGTGACCGACCCTATCAGTCAGAGACTCTTCGCTCGGCCTGAGAGAATGGCCGGAGGACACGACGAGAAGGAAAGCCCCTCCCTGCATCTGCCGGTGACACCTGGAAGAGTCCGGGGAGGTGCGAGAGCTTTTAGGCGAGCGGGAGATTACACGCTGACAGGACGTGAAGGCTGAGAGCAGTCATTACACTCCAGCGGGGTTGTGCCCTTGTCAAGGTGACTGCTTATGAGAGATAGTGACTAGTCAAACTGTGTCCGAGCTTTTGTGAAATTACATGAAAAATGTTTGATTCGATTAAGAAAAAGAATAAAATAATATATACTGTATGTATTTGTATAGTATATGTGGAATGGAAATCAGGGCATGGAATGAATCTTGAATTAGTGCTTCTCCTCAGGTGGATCACTGACATGCAGGGTTGGGGAGTGACGAAATACACGTAACTTAAATGTGAGTGACTGTGTTTCATTACAGTTTCATTTTAAATGGGTGGTAATCAGATTACAGTTACATCTGAAAAGTGTTTTAGATTACCAAAGTGATTACTTTGAGTTTTAATGTCATTTAAACAGTAATTGGTGATTCTCTGATTCTGACCGTCTGAAAAAGTGGAGTTAAGTTTCATCAACATTTCAACATATTCTATCACAGTGTGAAATGTCAGAGATGACAGGATGTAGACTCTAAACTGTTTGTGTTGTTTGGAATATGACCAGCTGATGCCTAAATTTTTCTAGTTCAGCATTGGAAAATTTAAGGAAATCCATTTTTTAAAGTCATACATTTCAGAAGCTCTGATAACAAGAATATAACTGACCATACATTACTAAGTACTGACAAATTTGTATTTCATATTTTCAAATTTCATTCCATTCCATATAATCACCTTATTATAAATACAATAATTTCCTGAACAGCATCCCATAATATATATTACGTCTCTAAACTCCTTTTCTGAGAGCCAACTCTGCTCTGATTCGTCAGAAGGCCCAGTCTGTTGTGATTGGCCGATTGCTTACAGTGCGTGTCAGAAACCAAACACCCATCACCATATCAGAATTTCAGCTCCAGAGGCTTCTTTATATGCAGCGATAGATTTGGTTTTGTCAAAGTGGCTTTGCTTTGGCAGCAGAAAATGTCTTCTCAACATGAAGCATCAGCTACAAGTCGAGTGTTTGAGGGCGGGGCTATGCAGATGCTGTTCGTGGGCAGCCAATGAAGACCATTGTGCAAATTTGTTGCAAACCTACATAGGGACTGAAATTTCTCATATTATCCCATGTGAGGATCCGTTTCTGAGGCGCATTTTAAATATTTGGATCCGTTGTTGATCGTTCTACTGGCTGATGTCTTCAGATCTTGTCCTAAGTTCAGACGCCTCTTCATGGTGTGTTTTTCTTGGACTGCCAAAGCACTCATCATCTTTTTTCAAGCCTGAGGGTAATGGGGATTCAGTACACCTCAACTAACCCTTTAAAAGGCAAAGAAAAATTCCCCTTTACCTGCCGGTCTGCGGCTGACAGTTGAAGAAATGGCTCTTCGTGAACCCTCCTGGCTCGATTCCACAGGACCTGCAGCGGCGGCCAAGATCTTCAGGGCCCCTGTGAGCAGGAGGGGCCACAGAGACAAAAGACAGCCAATTAGTATCTCTTTGGCAGGGAGCAAGAGGCAGCTGTGGCGCACAAGCACCCCAAACACCACGATAAAGACTTATATCGTCTCACGCTGCGAGTCTGCACTGGTTTACTGGTATATAAGGAGGCTGTCATTGTAGGAAGATGCATGCAGACAATTTGTTTTGCTATTCCCAAGCGCTTCGGCTTGGAGTGCACATGAAAGTACGGAGAATAGAGGCGTTCGGAGGATATATGAGGAGCCATGTATTACAGCCGTTCAGACTGGGTTGTTCTGCATGGAGAATGTCAAGCGCTCTGTGAGAACGCTATAGGATCAAACCAGCAGAGAGAACATTCCATTTATCAGTCTGCATCTGCGAGATTTCTTTTGTTTCCTGAAAATGACCAAAGAATGCATGTGTGTTTTTAGAAGCTGCTCTGCAGTTTGTTCAGTTTCACGTGTATCTTCATGCCACATCCTCCTGCCAGAGGAACAATGTTTTTGATGGCAACCAGAGAAACAAAGAGTAACGGGAAGCAGGGAAGTCTTCTAAAATAAGATAATAATACGGATGAAAAGTAAAACACCACGTGGCAAGAAACGGACAAATAACACGGACGTGAAGCTTTTAGGTTGAACTTTATATGAAGGGACACGTACAGTAAAAGTGCATGCATATTATTTCTCTCTTAAGCTTTTCAAATATTTAAATCATATGCGAATAATCAGTTCTGCATTGTGCATTTTTACATATGATGGCTAAAGGTTTGTTTATAAGAAATTATGCAAAACCTTGTATAATATCAGACACAAATTCTGGGTTAAAAACAACCTAAGTTGGGCTGAAAATGGACAAACCCAGCAATTGGGTTGTTTTAACCCAGCGGTTGGGTTAAATATTTGCCAATCCTTCTGCGTAGTTTTATTTAGTAATTTATTTTTTAATACATTTTTTAATTTTAAGTAATTTTATATTAAAAGTTACTGTATTTCTTGCTTAAAATGAACCTAAAATATGTTCAATAAACAAATATTTATTACTAAGTTTAATGAATAATAATAAAACAATAAACATTACATTGCTTATTGATAAATGTTCATCTTTTGATTATTATTATTGCCTCTAATAATTATGTGTCTGATTTTTAATTTCCATTTTGGGTTCATTTTAACCAGCCATAAAGTCATTTTTAAACAATAGTTGAGTTAAATAAAACTACCCAGCAGGTTGGGCAAACATTTAACCCAATCACTGGGTTTGTCCGTTTTCAACCCAACTTGGGTTGGGTTTTTTTTTAACCCAGCATATTTGTCATCAATAGCTGAACATTGAACATTTCTAATGTTCACATTAAGTCATGAATACGTTGCTTAAATGTTTAAAAATGTTTTTATTTCTTGCTTACATGAATATTAAGGCAACATTCTATTCAACATTCTATGATCATTCTTCAAATGGGAATGTTACTTTTGAAAGTTCTCTGAACTTTCTCAAACAAATACATTGTAAAAGTAAAAAATGTTCTATGATTGATGTATAAATAATGTTTTTGTCCTTTAAGAACATTATAGACCAGAATAATATCACAATTCTGTTTATCCTTCTAAGAATTGTGAGATATAAACTCGTTTTATGTCAAATCACACAGAGGTCCCCGGCTCAAATTTTGGATTTTGTTAATATTTTTTCTGTTTGAAAGGCAAATAATAAGTGATGAAAACCAAAATGTTAAATGTCACAAATGTATAATGAAGGGGGTGGATTCAGGTGATAGAAAAACACGAGATACATTTCTAGTCTCAACATTATTTGTTGTTTAGATATTCCTCTTTAAAAGAAAAAGTGACACACATTTGGTTTTTGACCACTGAAAATGTGAAAAATTGACTCATTTGCTCATGGAGCCGCATCGAAATCTCCATATCTCTGGGACTGGCCTTTAAAATGAAGATACCAAAAGGAAAGTTTGTTAAGAACTAGAATCTAAAAGGATATCTTGAACACTTCTTCAGTTACACACAATCAAACTTGAGGCAAAAAAGTGCTTTTTCTCATTTTTGAACTGTCACCGTTGGCATATAATGAACCAAAGATAGCTAAAGTCAACAGATTTTACTAATAGATCTACCAATCTCCGTGTGAAGATAACATAATGATTCTGCTATCTTTCTAAAGTCATTTTTACACCCCTAAAATTTGGTTCCAAATCACAGTAGAAAATTGTCCCTCTACAAAATAGTGCATTACTCTGCAAATATACGTCTTAATATTTCAGCTTTCACCACTATTTATGTTTGTCTTTTCACAGAAAATTTAACAAAATCCAAAATTTGAGCCGGGGACCTCTGGTTCATTTGACTCGGAGTGACCCATAAAGTCGAAATTAACCTTTTCCACAGAAAATATGCACTGATATTTGAAAATCTGTGAATTTTGGCAGATGCTTTTATCCTAATGAACTGCATTCAAAGTATATGTTTCATCGGTTCATGCGTTCCCTGGGAATCGAACCCATGACCTCGACTATGGCATGATGAACACATTACTGTATTATTTCCTCTCTGCACCTCCACATCTATATATTTACTGTGTGGTGAGAGCTGGATGACTGAGGTTACCTCGGGAGCACCTCGAGAAGTCAGATTCTCGTAAGTGCAAAGCGACTTGGCAAATAAAAATGCAATTCTGATTCAAAGAACTTTCCACTGGCCGTTGTGACTCATCAATACCAAGAGAAGAAGCTTTTGAGTTGGTTTGGCCACAGCGTAATTTATGAGCATTTAATTAATTGTGAAGGGCAGTCTAGACAAACTATTCTATTATTCATTTTTTCCTCAATACCCGTTCAGAATTGCATTAGAGTTTCTTATCTACAGGTACACACTTTTTATCCTTCACACATCTTTTAGTGAAAGAAAAATTTTCTAATGGAAGATGATGCAAAGCCAAAACCTCTCTGCAGATATGTACAGGGCTGGGTAGGTTACTTTTAAAATGTATTTCACTACAGATTACAAAATACATGCTTTAAAAAGTAATTTGTAATGTATTTCGTTACATTTCTCAAGTTAATTATAAAATGACTCAAAAACAACTATCACAAAACATGAAAACATGAAACTTAACTCCTCTTTTTCAGACGGTCAGAGTCAGAGAATCACCAATCACTGTTTAAAGGACATTAAAACTCAAAGTAATCACTTTGGTAATCTAAAACACTTTTCAGATGTAACTGTAATCTGATTACCACCCATTTAAAATGTAACTGTAATGAAATACACTTACACTTATACGTAACTAAGTTACTTGTATTTCGTTACTCCACAACCCTGCATATATAATATATATATCCTTATAGTTCTTGTTATTGTAAAGAAAGTATTGCAATGGCACATTAATGGTAAATTTACCCAAAATTATTTGTGCAAATGGGGATTTTGAATAAAAAGCCAGCTCCCCTCTTTGATTCTTATCTCACACATGTTCTCGCTGCGGTGACTCAGCCTCTACGGACGTTTACGACAGTAATTTAGTACAGCTTCAGGTCGGTGACTACATCAGCCACACCTTCCGCACTTAAAAAAGTCCCAAGAACTTCTTTTGTTTTTGCAATCAATTTACAGAATGATAAAGCACCGATCACCGATTCTGAATGGTAAAACCTGAACTGCAAAAGTTTGAATTGTTGCAGACGTGAACACAAGAGATCTGGATTCGAAAAGACACTTTAGGGCCAAGAACACTGATTACTCATTGAGTCATTTCCTACGGCCCTGCTTCTTGACAGAAGCCTTTAAGAACAAGCTGATGAGAGTTTGATTACGCAGTAATCTCTGATTTAGCATGGAAAGGGTGGATGGAAGTATGCCAAGTACAAGTGATCATGTAAACAGATACATATAACTCCTATACAGTACCCACTGCAGGTTATACACATGGATGATCTTGGTTTGGCATCATATAGCAAGCCAAAATGGGCAGCTTTGTGAAAAAAGTACACTTTAGCATACTTTCAACAAGACTAACTCTCATTGTGATGGTCCTCCAACACACATTCTACTGACTATAAGTAACTTTGTAACCACGTGTCAACTTATTCTAACCCTACCAATCTAATACTCTATTGATACTCACTTAGTTGCATGTTATTTACAATTAAATGAAAATGTATTACATTGTTACATTATTACATATTACATATTACGTATTACATTATTACATTTATATTAAATGCAATTTAAGAGTGTTTTTATGCAGGTGTTATGGTACGTGTTGTAAGGAACACTCCAGATGAAGCAGCATACAGACTGTAATACAGGAAACCCCCACGTCCTGATCCAAACGAGAACCGAGCAGGACTTGACAGAAACAGAGGGTTTATATGCAGAGGAACACAAGGAGCAAACAAGACGAATTAATTACAGCTGACACGACTGAACTAATAATGAAACCAATGAAGTAAAAGAAACAAGAACCGATGAAGTCAAGGGAAATGACAACACACAGAGTCCAGACAGAAATACATGTAACAGCAGGACTTTAGCACATCTTTATATGTAATTTCATAATTAATTTATTACAATTAATACGCTGACGAGCATTTATGGTAAACTAAATGTCATTTCTATTGAATCTTGCACTCTAAAAAATGCTATAATTGTCAGTTTGTATCTCATAATTCTGACTTTTCTCAATATTGTGAGTTTATATCTCATAATTCTGACTTTTCTCAATATTGTCAGTTTATATCTCATAATTCTGACTTTATAACTCACAATTGCAACTTTATATCTCACAATTCTGAGGGAAAAAGTCAGAATTGTGAGATAAAAACTCACAATGACCTTTTTTGTGTTTGTTTCACACTTATTAGTATTCCAAAGTATTCTAAAGTATTTAGATTAAGTTACTAAACTTGAGTAATGTAACGAAATACGCTACAAATTACTTTTTAAAGCATGTATTTTGTAATCTGTAGTGAAATACATTTCAAAAGTAATCGACCCAGCCCTCTTTAAAAAATTACTGCATTGCTTGCTTAAAATGATTGGGTTAAAACAACCTGATTGCTGAGTTTGTCCATTTTCAACCCAACTTAGTTATTTATAACCCAACATTTTTAGTGTTCTTTTAAGATTTGAAGTACACTACAATTGCACATTAAATATCATTAAGCGCACTTCTTTTTCACAATGGGTCAATGCCACCTCTGCCTTCAGCCAGGAGTCACTCAGAAAACATGCCAACTTTATCTCAAAACCAAAGATATCTTAAAAAAACAATAATGTCTGCAAAACTCTCTAGCTAATGTCCAAATGATACCTCACACGTGCAAACAGACTGACACATACTATAGATTAGAACCGAGGATCTGATTTGTCCTAAACAAATTGATGGATTGTGGTAAATGTTTCCAGGAAGATGTGCCTGGTGCTTTTTGGTCCAAATACGACAACATTAACATTAACCAAACTGTTTGAGCAAGAGGAACACACGTCTGCCAGCAATCCTCCAGTCGAGGAGGGAGAACAGAACAGAAAGAAGGAAACGCAACACTGAAATGGTAGATTGAATGTTACTGTCTGCCATTTGTTCTGCACTACAAATTGTCCAATATACTGGAATGCACATAATAAATCATTCCCGTATCATATTTCACAGCAGCTTTACATCCTGTTACAAGGCCAACCAACACAGGTCTTCTCCTCCAGAGGCTGTTTGAGGTCATGAAAACTTCTGCCACACAGCGCTAATTAATTGTGAACTAGTTTATTTCACCAGGTCATCATGCGGTCTTGGTGAATGAGGTAAATTTACTTTGAACACACACTGTGTTTATTGTGATGTGCTGGAAATCATCATTAATTCTTTAAGAGTCTTGTTAGTATTAATGTGCGTACCACAAGAATATCGTTTTTCACTGGCGTCTGTTTGCATTGATTGCCTCGGAGATTAGATCACACGCTTTATAATGTTAAACGTTGTTATTCAGAACAACGTTCGCTTCTGTAAGCGGTTCTCACACGTGAGTACAATACTCTGAAACTGATCCCTGTGTTATTCAGCGCCAAACACCGTATAAATGATTCCTATGAACCTGTTCGTTAGAGTGAATCAATTCACACAGTCTCACTCTTTTGAATCGGTTCTTTTAGTGCAGAGGTTGTCAAACCAAGAATCTTGATTGAGGTTTGTGGGACAAAAGTAAAAGTTGCATTATTATATTAAATTTAAAGTGGGTTCCCCTCATTTATGATCTCATAACACTTAGAAATCTGCTTAACTAATATGGTTTTATTTGCAAAGCTTCTTAGTACAATGGAACTTTATTGCTGTTTTCAATGACGAATGATAAATTAATCCGCAGATGAATTGATAATATAGATAAAGTAGATTTGATGTGATGAAACATTTGCCTTTTAATAAGCATCTTTAAATTAAGCATGATAATTAATGGCATTTATTACATGACATTCCATAATTTTGCATTCTGATTGGTCAATCGCAGCATTTAGTAGTCAGACATATTCATCTTGCGTTTCGTTTATTGATTTCACAGAAAAAACATATCCGAGAGCTTCTGTTCAGTATTAATATTGCTGTAATATTTTTGATATTTATGATTGCACATAAAACAAGACTTGAGACAGCTGTATTTTATGAAAATAAAAGCACAAATTAACTTTTTTTCACTTGTATTGACAGCAGAATTGCATTTTCCAAATATTTCCACCTCAAATTCAAAAGAATCGGTAATGGAACTGTCAAAGGAAGCAGAATTATTGAGATGAATCCGAACCGAACGTTAAATTCCTTATGATTCCAATCCCTTCCTTTACCATGGGAACGTTCAGCAAGATAAACCAAGAGAATTTGTAGCAATATACCTGACAGCGTTTGGTCCATTGCACTCACAAAAAACCAAGCTTTAATCTCCAGACCACAAACTATACTTGCCAAAACCTTGATCTGACTTATTTTCCATGTTACAAAGACGGGGCCAATGTGTGCTGCGTTTCTGAACCTGAGCCGTAAGTGCTCCCACTTTACCAATAATGTTACATTCATGACAGATTTTAGGTTTAATATTCAGTCACTCAAGCTGCATGTTTAGAAACAGCATATACGCTTTAGTACGTGTTCTGCACAAGAGTGAGAAACATTTTTAGGGTTTAGAAATTCAAATGAGCCGAGTGAATTTTAAATGCTTCGGTAATTAAATTTCTTGGTTTGTTTTGTGAATTATAATTATTTTATTAATATTTATTGCATTATAATCAATTGTTTAATTCAGATCGAACGTTTCAGCATCATTACTCCAGTCTTAAGTGTCACATGATCCTTCAGAAATCAATCTAATATGCTGATTTAGTGCTTAATCATTATTGGTGCTCAGTTGCTCGTGGCCAGGCTCGTAGTGCTCTTGAGTTTGAAGCAGCCCATAGAACCTTATGGTAAAAAGTTGTGAAAATTGGCACACAGATAGAGGACAGGCTGAACATGAACCACAGCAAATTTGGAGTATCTAACTCAATCCCTGTAGCGCCACCACCTGTTTGAACTTGCAATCACGTTTATGCGAATAACTTTTGAACAGTAAGGGATAGAAATAAAATTCTTTTTTCCTCCCATTCTTGGTCTCAAGCCATTTTGATTCGACTTTGGCATTTTCAAAATTTTCTCACAACTTGTGTGCTTTTTCCGGGCGAGACGGCGCGAACTGCGGCACTAACAGAGTCACGTGAAGGAAGACCGAAAACCAACGGCCAAGGTCAGGATTTTCATAATATTTCATTAAATAATTAAACTTCATTTCATAACATATGGGAGCATTTTGTGATTCTTTTGTGTATAAAAGCAAGGCTTAATGCTGATCTCTATCCACTGCCCTTCTATAGACGATGTAACAATGAGCGAGTTAGCGGGTTGAAATCCAAATGCGGCTTTATTCAGAGACGTAGTCAAACAGGCAATGGTCAACACAACAGCAAACAGAAATAGTAGGGAACAGGCAGTCTCGTAGTAAGTAACCAGGCGAAAATGTCAAAGGTGGGCAGATAAACATCAAAAACAAGAAAACAGGCAGGATTCAAAAAACAGGAAAACAAGACAGGGATATTGCTCAGAAATGTTGCAGAAAACAAGACTTCGCAAGACTTGTGCTTTTATGTGTAGTGAGATGTGAATCAGGTGGAAGGGTAACGTGATACAGCTGGCGGGGTGATCAGTGATTGGGTGAGTGGATTATGGGAAATGTAGTGTGGTGTATGGAGTCCATGATGTGAGCGGGCGACCTCTGGTGGCAGGTGAATGGAACATGACGGAGTGAGTTCATGATAGACGAGTACGAGTGAGACATTTTTTAAAAAATTCTCCTTGTGTGGTCCATAAAAGAAAGAAGGGCATACGACATTAGAACAACAGCAGTGTGAGTAATTTTCATTTTAGGGTGAACTACCCTAAGTTTACGGTTCGGTGGTTCATATATGATCTGAAATGAAGTTGAAGCAGAAGTTGCTCATTTTTACATAAAATTATTTGGTCACACTATAGATTTGGGTCTTCACTATTAACTATGACTTTTGCCTCAATAAACTCCTAATTACTACTTATTAATAGTTAGTACGTGTAGGCATTGAGTAGGATTAAGGGATGTAGAATAAGGTCATGCAGAATAAAGCATTAACATGTGCTTTATACGTACTAATAAACGGCAATATGCATGCTAGTTAATATGGAGAATTGAACCCTAAACGAAAGTGTTACCAATTATTTGACATACTTCTACATTCCCGCATCAATGTTGACATTATGTTGTGAGGCAAATGTTTCCAAAATGCAGTATTTCACGGAGAGGAACATGGCTGCCATAACAATAGCTGTGTTTTACCTTCGATGCCATTGTGTCTGCATTTTCATCAGCAAAGTAAACAATGCCGTTGTTTTACATTGCGTCACCGATCTGCTTGTATTTATACAGTCAATACAAGCATCATGAGTCATTTGTTTCTACCATCTGGCTTTCATTATTGGGTTTCGGTCCAAATATCTCAAGCTGGATCAGATATATTCACCAGTGTTTATTTTAGCATGTTTTATTAATATAATCGTAAGGTATTTGGACATTAATCCCACAATCTATTTATTTTGATATTCAGATGAGATTTCATGAGCCGTACAGGCGTGTCAGATGTGTTTTGCTTTTGGCACAAGGAGGACATTTCAGCCTCGCCATGGTTGTTTTTCAGTTTTTGTCGTCATGAACTCTTACTTTTGGGGTAATGTTTCAACATGGGTCCGTTACTAGAATCTTGCCTCTTCATCAGGAAATGGCCCACTCACCATTTACCTCGAAAAAATGATCTCAGCCGTATGGTGATTTTGCAGAGGCACTGGTCCTGAGCTTGGATATACTGGCATTTTGACAGACCACTGTGACACACTATATTTGGTATTTTGTCCTGCAGGTGATGTGATTTATTCTGGAGCGTAAAGAAAGTGCTCCCTCAAATAAGACGGAAAGTCAAATTCACTTAAGTTTAGCGGTTCGGCCAACGTGCATCGAATTAACAGAAACTTGTTTCATTCTAGTGTTTCAGTCACTTTTGCCTTCATACTGAGCTCAATGTGTGGGTTCAGTTTCTAATGATACACAGCTGTCTAATAGGGAGAATGAGAAGTTGGCATTTTCTTGATATGGTGCGGCATCTTCGAAAGCACCGGTGGATTTTGATAATGGATGCTGTAGACTTAGAGAGCTGACGTTACAGGAATCCAGTATTCTCTTTGGCCAGAGATACGAGGTTTTCACTTGCGTGACATATATGCATGCTAATACCGGGACGTATTAGGAATGTAAAACAGTTTTCAGACTTACAAGTAACCCAGCTGACAGAAATATGTTCTAAGAACGTTCCCATCAGTGTTGGCTGTAAATAATTACTAAGTAATCTAATTAATGTAATTGATTTTCCTTGAAAAAGTAAAGTGAGCGATTACTTGTAACCAGGGTTGTGGAGTAACGAAATACAAGTAACTTAGTTACGAATTTTAAATACAAAATGTGAGTAAGTGTATTTCATTACAGTTTCATTTTAAATGGGTGGTAATCAGATTACAGTTACATCTGAAAAGTGTTTTAGATTACCAAAGTGATTACTTTGAGTTTTAATGTCCTTTAAACAGCAATTGGTGATTCTCTGACTCTGACCGTCTGAAAAAGTGGAGTTAAGTTTCATCAACATTTTAATACTTTTAAGAGGATCATAAAAATGTTGTTATTTTTATTTAGTTCTGTCCTGAACAAGACAAAATGACTGAATTTATAAAAAAATTGCCAAACAGTCAACTGAACTGTCCTGTCATGACCTGATGATCCACGACTGTTTTCATGTTTTGTGAGTCATTTTATAATTCACTCGTCACTGCAACTTTTTCTCACAATTTGTTTTTTCCCTCACAATTGTGAGTTTGCATTTCCCAATACTGACTTTTTTTCTTGCAATGTAGTATGAGTTTATATCTTATAATTCTGACTTTTCTCAATATTGTGAGTTTATATCTAATAATTCTTTATAACTCACGCAATTCTGAGGGAAAAAGTCAGAATTGTGAGATAAAAACTTTCAATTACCCGTTTTGTGTTTGTTTCACACTTATTAGTATTCCAAAGTATTCTAAAGTATTTAGATTAAGTTACTAAACTTGAGTAATGTAATGAAATTACATTACATTACACTACAACCTTTCATGCCAAGATCTAAATATAATGCCATAACCAACACTTCACGATTAGTAAACCTTGAGATCTTTAATAGTAAAAATGGGCTAAAAGTTTTTCAGAGAGTAATACTTAGCTATTTTCATATGAAAAAATGTTACCCAATCAGGGCGTGTACACTGAAGTCTCACAGCAGACACGCCCCTTCAAACAGTGTTCAAACCAGAGGGCTAAAATCAGGGTAGGAAGAATGCCTTTTATTTCTAAATTATGACAATTTTTGATGTAAAAATTATACTAACAATATAAGTGCATGCCAGGAAACATTATAAAACAATAAAATAATCAAGTTCATGACCGCTTTAAGGGAACGTTATAACGTTCTCTGAAGTACAAACATTTAAAAGATATCACACAAATGTGCAACTAAATAGTTTAGGGAGAAAAACGGTTGTACAAACAATGGTTTAGTGCTAACATTGCTCATTATTAAAGTCCAGATAACGTTGAGCAAATGTTCTATCAATGTTAATGGAAGAACATTTGCTCAAAAGTTTGAAAGAACCTTAACAGAACGTTAGCGACGGTTTTGAGAGTATTCTGTTAGCTGGTACACTCTAAAAAACAATTGGTTTTTACCCCAAGGGATGGGTAAATATAGGACAGAACACAAGTTGGGTTAATATTACCCAGCAAATTGGGCTAATTCATTTTACTAATACTATCTTAAATACTCCACACAACCACTGGATTGCATTATAATTGCCTTACATTCGATCGTATTTTACATTTCAGCTTGTTTAACAAATGTTAGAAGTAAAAAATAAACATTTAGAAGAAATTCAAGTGTAATCGAGCAGTCTCTGTTGTCTGTTTCCACCGTAGCAGCGCTGGATGAATCAGATAATAAATGAGAGATTAATCAGATCATTTTTAAATAAATCAGATAAATTCTAAATTAAAATTCATTTTATAATGACGAAATTTCGTAAAGTATCACTAAAAGAGTGAAATTATTTAAGTATTTGGGCATAATCTTTTATTATTATTATTTATTTATTAAAAAACTAAAAAATAAAAACTTCAACAGGAAATGATATCAGACACCTTTAGTCCAAAGTTTAGTCCAAAAATGGTGCAATTGTCCAAAAATGTGATAAATAATTGAAATTTTAACCTAAAAATGCCTTTTGAAAAATGACCATGAAGGCATTTGCATGTATTCAGGGTGTAATGAGTTATGAAATGACCTTTATAAAGTACTTTTAAAAGCATTCCCCTGCCCTTTCTTTAAAGAGCGAATATTTCTGAAGAGTTTAGTGACATGGAATATCAGAAAGCAGAAACTCTCCGCACTGTAACCATTCCCATACCGTTTGATTGACTGAGGGTTTGACCCGAGCCAGCGATATTTTATGACTCTTACGGCTGAGCGCTTTTCTGCTCTGCATTATTCCTCTCGTTCTGATCTCATTGCGAGGTAAACCTCATACACTGCCATTGTGATTTATTCCGAAACACAGAAAACTCCCCTTAATGGCCGTGTAGGCTGTAAAGATGACAGTCAGGTTAGCGTTGTTTTATTGGCACAGGAGAGTGTGTTAGCAGGCCTCGGACTCAGTATTTCACTTTAATTTCCTGTCCCGGGACAGTGGTGGGCTCGGCAGGGCACGAGTTGCGTTGTTATTACTGTAGTCACTCAGGCCGACACACCGGGAGATGAGCGGAGAAGAGAGGGAAACGTTTAAAACTATAGCTGACACAGTAAGGATGAGAAAGCAACACAAAATTACAGGGGTCAGACTGTAAATCTCTGAGAGCGAGTGTTGCATCGTGAGGTGAAGTCAAACATGCTGCTGAGTTACTGATCACTTGATATCACCGATGACACCCTGCAGTGAGATTTAAACGCATGCCGGTGCATTTTGAAAACTAAGATAGTTGCAAACAATGTCGGTTTTAAAATAATGCGCCGATCAGATGAATCTGTCACCATATCATTGATATAGCATGCTTCAGTAGTCGTGGCCTAATGGTGAGGGAGTCGGGCTTGTAACCTGAAGGTTGCTGGTTCGATTCCCATGCCGGCAGAAATTGAAGGTGGGGATTGTGAATGAACAGCACAGCACTCTCTCCACCTTCGATACCATGACTAAAGTGCTCTTGAGCAAGACACCTAACCCCTAATTGCCTCACTTGTAAGTTGCTTTGGATAAAAGCGTCTGCCAAATGAATTAATGTAAATGTAATACCAGGGCTGGGTCAGTTACTTTTAAAATGTATTTCACTACAGACTACAAAATACATGCTTTAAAAAGTAATTTGTAACGCATTTCGTTACATTACTCAAGTTTAGTAACTTAATCTAAATAGTTTAGAATACTTTGGAATATTAATAAGTGTGGAACGAACACAAAAAAGGTCATTGCAAGTTTTTATCTCACAATTCTGACTTTTTCCCTCAGAATTGTGTGATAAAAAGTTGCAATTGCGAGTTATAAAGTCATAATTATGAGATATAAACTCACAATATTGAGAAAAGTCATAATTATGAGATATAAACTGACAATATTGAGAAAAGTCAGAATTATGAGATATAAACTCACAATATTGAGAAAAGTCAGAATTATGAGATATAAACTCACAATATTGAGAAAAGTCAGAATTATGAGATATAAACTCACATACTAAATTCACAATTGCAAGAAAAAAAGTCAGTTGCAAGTTTAAATCTCCCAATTCTGACTTTATAACTTGCAATTGTGAGTTTAAATCTCGCAATTCTGAGAAAAAGAAGTCAGAATTGTGAAATGCAAACTCACAATTGTGAGGGAAAAAACAAATAAGTAAGAAAAAGTTGCATTGACGAGTGAATTATAAAATGACTCACAAACAACTATCACAAAACATGAAAACAGTGGAAAACATGAAACTTAACTCCTCTTTTTCAGACTGTCAGAGTCAGAGAATCACCAATCACTGTTTAAAGGACATTAAAACTCAAAGTAATCACTTTGGTAATCTAAAACACTTTTCAGATGTAACTGTAATCTGATTACCACCCATTTAAAATGTAACTGTAATGAAATACACTTACTCAAATTTTGTATTTTAAATACGAAACTAAGTTACTTGTATTTCGTTACTCCACAACCCTGTGTAATAACATACAGCATCATCATGCGCCCGTTCAGAAAGACACATGCAACACATCTCAAAGTATTCCTAAAATGTTGGAGCTGAAACACAAGAAGTTATAGTTGAAAGAGATGAGTTTTTTTGAAAATGCTTTATTTTTGTAATTCTGCAAAAACTACTCAGTTTTAAAGACAAAGATCATTATTTTAATCATGTTTTAGATGCTTATTTCAAAGATGCCAAGTCGCATGGCCATGATTTACCAGCTCTCTCCTCTTTAAATCTGATCAGCCAGAGCCTGACCCGAGACCCAACCAAACGGCCGACGTGATTTTACAACATGAATGGTTTAGAAATGGATTGAAGAAGGTCAGGAGATTCACTCGATAAGAGACAGAATAGGATTATTATCATTTATCTTCAGTTCATTTGTAGGGAAATGTTCAAATTTGTATAGTTCATTTTAATGTTCTTGTTATAGTCGAGTAACCTTCGTTTATATATATATCGTTGATCTAGAAAAACATTCATGAGTTGACATGTTCATGTAATCTTTGTGTTGGATAGGAAATAACATATTTGGCTTGCTGTCCTTGGCGGAGTGCTTGACCTCGAGACTTGACCCGAAGTCCAAACCTGACCTGACGAGGAACTCAGCAGAACTCAGAGCCGGTCCACGTATGAGACTGGAAGCGGGTCATCGAGTCATCACAGCCACATTTGCTTTATTTTAAAAGCAGTTTTTGCTTTGTTTTTAAAAGTCAAGGCATGTGATTAGCTAAAGACAAAATAATGAAAACTCCCATCCCCGCCTATTATTATTATTAGTAGTAGTATTAGTAGTATTAGTATTAGTATTAGTATTAGTATTAGTAGTAGTAGTAGTATTAGTAGTAGTAGTAGTAGTAGTAGTAGTAAAAATTATATATTTTATCAAATTAGAAAAGACATTGCAATGATACATACTACTGTGCAATTAAAAAAAAGAGTACTTATTAATCATGATAATAATATATTATAATACAATGTAACAACAAAAGTATTGATATAATTATTATAATTATTAACAACATGATAATACTTATTTTATTTTGCACAACAACAGTAAAATTATAACGCTAACACTAACGTCTCAATTTCTTTGTTTTCAAACGTTAAACCGTTAATAAAAGCAGCTGAGTTGTTGCCTCGCGTATCAGGCGATGACTTTATTCGCCGCGTTTGTGTACGAATGTGCGTCACGAAACTGATTTCAGACCTGCGTGCTGCGTAACGCTTTAATGATATACAGCAAAATAGAGCAAACTTTTGGTGCAAACTTAAAAGCTACAATAATAATTTCGGCAGCACTTTATTTTATTTTCAGTGTCATTGTTACACGTTACTATAGTAATAACTGAATATTATGCATAATTACATGCAGTAACCCTAAACTAAACCCTCATCTAACCCTACAGTAAGTACATGTAGTTAATTATTATTACTCGGTACATAAATGCATAATTACAGTGTAACACAAACACCTTAAAATAAAGGGTTACACTTTATTTTAAGGTGTCTTTGTTACACTGTAATTATACATTTAAACACTGAATAATAATAAGCAACTACATGTACTTACTATATGTTTAGGATTAGGATTTGGGTTGGTTTAGTGTTAGTTGCATGTAATTATGCATAATTTATAGTTATTACTATTGTAATTACATGAAACATGTGTAACAATGACACTGTAAAATAAAGTGTTACCAAATAAAGTGTAACCCTTTATTTTAAGATGATGTAGTTACATTGTAATTCCTCTTGAGTACTGGGTAATATTAATCACATGTACTTATTATAGTATCATGGTTCGGGTTTGGTTTAAAGTTAGTTATTTGTGATTATGCATAAATAACTATAGTATAAGTATAAGTATATGTAGTAATGTGTAACTACTTCATCTTAAAATAAAATGTCACCCTTTATTTTACAGTCATGTTCCCTGTGGAGTTACTATGTACTTATTAAACCCAGTAATTACTGGATAACTCGGTACTAACTCTGAACCTAAACTTAACCAATGTAGTTACCTCATATTACCCAGTAGTTTCTTAGATAAGCACATGGAAACGCACAGTAAAACAAAGTGCAACCCCAATTTCCCACTAGAAATGACATCAGATGTGGAAAACGGTGGTCAAAAATGTACATTTACACACAAACCGACCACCAACCGCAACTTTCAGATGCCATTTTTAGTTTTTAGCGTAACTTCACAGGATGAAAGCACATGATTGTGAGATATCAAAGGCAATGAAGGATACATCTCTAAGTTGATCAGATGAACAGGACAGGAAGTGAAGCTAACATTGGACTTGATGTCATTAGAATGCATTTTTACTTCTCTTTACTGACCACAGATTTATGAACAATTCTAATGAAGAATGTTGTGTCCCAAATGCAAATTATAAGCGACTCAAACACACAGCGCTTGCAGAGATGCATTTACGACAAATCGAAATTGAAACTTCCAATAATATTGTTTAATAATCTGTACAAGCATTTATTATATAATATAGTGCTGAATTTGCATTGGCAGCTGTATAGTGGTTGTATGCCGATACATTTTTTTGGTTACACTTTATTTTAAGGCGTCTCTGTTACACTGTAATTATACATATAAGTACTGAGTATTATTAAGTAACTACATGTACTTACTATAGGTTTAGGATTTGGGTTTGGGCTGGTTTAGGGTTAGTTGCATAAGTTATAGTTATTACTATCATAACTACATGTAACAATGACACTTTAAAATATTTTTTTTTACTTTGTGTAAAAACTGCTTGTGCATGTTTTTATTTCAGTGAAATTGTTTTTCCAAATATTAATTCGCCTGCATCTTAAAGTCAAGTCAAGTCACCTTTATTTATATAATGCAAATTGTGGCAAAGCAGCTTTACAGTAATAATTGGCAAATTAGAAAATGGTGTCATTGTCCAGCTTATTCTATATATTATCTTATAGATCTATTATATGTTAAAGATCGTGGTGTTGGCACGGCCATGTTTTGCTGAGAGAGGCAGTTGAGCTAGTCCGTCCCTCAACACAGGACACCAAAAACCAAACGATGGTGAGTTTTGTAAGGGTTCAGATGGACTTTGAGACCTCCGTCTCTCTCACCTCTCCACACACACAGGCTGAAGCTCAGCACAGAGTGATTGATCAGTAATGTAATCCAAAACATTGTATGTCACAGTGTGTCACACTGAACCCTGTCCTCCTCTCTGGTCCATAGCCTCTATAAAACCCCACAACCGCCTTTTACAATCTCGCTGTGAATCACACTCACTGATTCCATAAATCTCCCAGCATTCAGTGCTGCAAAGGGTGGGGGTCAGGGTTCATGAGGCGATACGTGGCTGAGGTTGGAGGAGATTTGACTCTCGTGAGGCTGTTGAACAGAGAGCAGGGTTGCTCAGGCGTGGTTATCGCTTGCTCCAGAGGGTCCGGACTGTACTTTTAACGCCCAGCCGTTTAATGAAGACCACAGGCACGCACTGACCGTGACTACCCCGAACCGAGCAAAAAGCCCCCGCAGTATAGAAATTGGCCATGTTTCAAAAGTTTATAAAAACAGTTGGACCTAATGGGTCAATGGCTGTGAACACCGAGTGGAGTATTATTGCCAGGCCACTGAATACATTAAAGACTCTCTGATCTGCAGCTGTGTGTGAAGGGTGATAATGGGCCTTTGCAATTGACCCAAACTTTCTCCATGAGATGTCTGACACGATACAATATAACGTTGGAGAATTCCTTAATGCTTTTGGACAATACCACATGAAACAACCACTTAGGGCTCAGATATGCAAAGAAATGAGCATTAGATCATCTGAAATAATAGGCGTTTTTGCTTAAAGGATAGTCTTTCTTTGACTTTTTATTCCCATAGACAGAAGACGTTGGGAACCAAAAGCTCACCAAAAGAAAAGGCGTTTCTAAGTGGTAGACGCTGTTCACAGGGCAGCCAATGAAGAACGTTGATGGGCGTTATGCAAATGTGTTTACAAACCATACAGTCGCTAAAAAAAAGCTGGGTTAAAAACAGCCCAAGTTGGGTTGAAAATGGGTTGTTTTCCTATTGTTTAAAAATTATTATTTGGCTGGCTTCCCAAAATATGTTGGAAATTAAAAATCAGACACATGGGAAACAATAATAATCAAAATGTGAACATTTATTAATAAGCAATTTAATTATTATTCATTAAACTTATTAATAAATACTCATTTATTAAACATGTTAATTAAATGTTATTTTCGAACATATTTTGGGTTCATTTTAAGTTAGCAATACAGCAATTATTAAACAATTTGTTGTGTTAAATAAAATCATTAATTCCATTTTCAACCCAACTTGGGCTGTTTTTAACCCAGCATTTTTTCGAGTTTAGGTTCAAGCAGGAAGTGAGACTGGAATTACTAATGACCAGTTCAAGGAAGTTCAGAATCGCTTCTTTCATTTGGGAGACACTAACTTTTTTTTTTGAACTTTGAAACTTTGCAGGTCTTTTACATTCACAAGCAACTACAGTATATTACACACTACAAATTTATCCAAAAAAACAAAATAGGGGCACTGATATGTTGCAACACAGTCTCGTGAATCAATGCGATACCAAATTTATGATTTATAAAGTATTAATTAATACAAAATCATCACCATGTAAAAGTTTCCCTGTGAGATTGGGAAATGTTATTCATTTATTAGATATGTCGGTTCCTTCTTGTAGTTCCCCAGACTTTGCTTGACCAAGATAACTTCTACAGTAGTTTGTGGGAAATTATCAACGATATTTAAATATTTATTTGGCACATAGGGAATTTTATGGAAGCTTGTTTCTGCCACGGAATAAACAAAAAGGATACTTGCGACTTTTTATATCACAATTCTGACTTATTTTCTTGCAATTTCCAGTTTACATCTCGCAATTTTGACTTATTTTCTCAAAATTGCGACTTTATATCTCACAATTCTGACTTTATATCCCACAATTCTGACTTTATAATTTGCAACTGCCACTATATCATAAATAAGCACTGCTAACATACAACTATTTTCACTTTTGCAATATTTTGTACAAGTAATGTACCATCTCACTGTGCAATTTTTGAAATGTGCAATATATTTTTTGTCTATTTTAGTTTATTTTAGGTTTTCTGTTTTTATCTTAGTGTGTGTGATACTGTTATTTTACCACTGCTGTTGCGGGACAAATAAAGGCTTAACTTACTTAACATGCAATTGTCACTATATTATGCAATTCTGAGTAAAGAAGTCAGAATTGTAAGATAAAAAGTCGTAATTACTTCTTATTTTTTTATTCAGTGGTGGAAACAAGTTTCCATAGAGTTCACTTTGTAAAAAAAGTATCTCATTTCTCATGTGCATCTTTCAATCTCTGTGTTTGAGAGGGTCGACGCCAACCCCACTGACACATCTTACCCCAGTCACTCACCCCCTATACAATAACCACAAGTTGTTATCTGTTCCTTGATGTGTTTCTCTTCTGGGACATATTGAAAGGGCCGGTCTGAGTAAGATCTCACCATCACCTCAGCGAGAGGAAAGCGCAGATGTCCCGCAGCAGACAGAGCAGGCCCGCGCGGTCCCACGGGCACGAGTATCAGTTTATATGGATACGTTAAAGCACTCGAGCTCTGACTATGAGCTCATCAACGCTAATGCCTGCGCTGCGTCTGCCAGCGCGCAGTTTGAGTCCAGCACACAAACCTTCACCGCGCAACGAGACGTGAGGACCAGAAAGACAAGGAAAGCCGAGGGGGGAAAGAGAGGGAGAAGAAGAAACAACAATGTTTGTTTGAACAATGGCTGCCCAGACTGTTCATCATAGGGCTTAGCTCACGGTGAGATATATATCCCTGGCAAGCAATTCCTCCAAATGCCGTGGACTTACAAGCACATAAAACAAAGCGAGTGGAGGGGGATATCGCTATGATTTCCTTCGGAGGGCTTTTGTTGGAATAGCTCTGTCCTTGTTTTAATTATTTCCTTAAGAAAACACAGAGAGCTAGATGGAGAGCGGCGTTCCCGGGATGAGAGAGGAAGCCGAGTGTTTGGTGAGGGGCTTTAAGCCGCGCGCTCCCGGTGAGGCCATGTCTCTGCGACTTCCTACTGCTCCGTTCCGACGGGGTTCGGAAGTGCGGGGGTGAGGGGGAGATAAGGGACCGTGGATTGCACACACTTTCCCCCAACATTCTTCAGCTTCTCTTGCAAAACTGCCAGATTGTCCCAGAAAAGAGCCTCTGTGTGTTTGCGTTAAGCACGACATAATTGCTGTTTGATAGCGGCAATCATTCTTAACCCTAGATATCATATTTAATGCGCAGATTTGCAAATGATCAACATGCAGAAAAGCCTGTTGCACTGCATTCAACTGATTGATAGTTTAGACTTTTTTTAACAAATAAAAGGCCTTTAATTGTAAACACTTCAGCTTGTGAAATCATTTCTCGATTTTTATAATGTAAACATGAGAATAACTCATATTTTTAATGACATTTCAAGATTATCCGTAGGCTACATCATTTTTAGACAAATCAAGTTCAAATGTGAGTTTCAAATATGATCCATCAGCTTTTGAGGACGGTTTATTATCAGTCATCGTTGTATTGCACTGCATTAGATGTTTAAAAACTATAGCGCTGATCATATATATATTTGTCTTGTACTGTTATAGAAATATAATTTGCATTTCAAGCTATCAGCAATTGCACAAAAAAAATGCTTTTTGTGCTCGATTTGGGCCTCTGAATAAATTTGATGCTTTTTTTCCGTCCCCTTTTCCCTCAGATTTTTTCCTGACTATTCATATGTCAGGCTTTACAGGATTTAATGATAATCATTTATTTACCCAGCCGTTAAAGCAAATGTATCAATTTTGCCATTCCCCATTGGTCCTCATTTTTTTTCTACCTCTTTCCAAAGGTCTCGCAATTTGAATTTGCCCAGGCGCCTGCGCAATCCACTGGGGTAAAATTAGGTGAGAGGACCGGCTATGCTTTCACAAGGTTTTTACTGGATTAGATGACGTTTAAGTTATTGGACAACTAATATGCATGATTAAAGCTGTTGATGGTTGCACAAAATGGAGAACAATTTTATTGGCCTCCCTTGAGAATGTGCCCATAAAGCCATTTCAGTGGAGGTGGAGATTATAACGCTTTATTTAACACTTGATCTCTGGATAGCGGAGCCTGAACTGCCAGTGAACCTCAGACAGAATTAGCAGAGTATGTGAGAGTCGACCTGACCGCATGCTAATGCACAATACTCCACGTCAGGTTTTATTCCGAGTTTTAACACCAGAAGGGAGGCAGAGAAAAGAAGATACTGTCTGTATTAGAAGAATATATATTATTCCTTCATACATGCATACATACATACACAAAGAATTGAATGAATGAATAAAAAGACACACTGTCAGCCGGTAGAGCGATGGCGTACTGGATTAAATCCAATGCGTAGTGGATGTTTTTTTTTCTTCCCCCAAACCAGGCTGAGGTTAGGGTTAGGGCTTAGAATTTGTCATACGTCTATTTCCCAAACACAACCTCTGGATATGACGCCAAGCATGTGCACTTAACTTCTTTGGTCGACCATGATGAGGCCTGTTCTGAGTGGAACCTGTCCTGTTAAACCGCCGTTTGGTCTTGTCCACTGTACTGCAGCTCAGTTTCAGGGTCTTGGTAATCTTCTTATAGCCATCTTTATGTAGAGCAACAATTCTTGTTTTCAGATCCTCAGAGAGTTCTTTGTCATGAGGTGCCATGTTGAACTTCCAGTGAGCAGTATGAGAGAGTGACAGCGATAACACCAAATTTATCACACCTACTCCCTATTCACACCTGAGACCTTGTAGCACTAACGAGTCACATGACACCGGGGAGAAAAAATGGCTAATTGGGCCAAATTTGGACATTTTTCCTTTGGGGTGTACTTACTTTTGTGGCCAGCGGTTTAGACATCGATGGCTGTGTGTTGAGTTATTTTGAGGGGACAGCAAATTTACACTGTTATACAAGCTGTACACTCACTACTTTACATTGTAGCAAAGTGTCATTTCTTCAGTATTGAAAAAATATAGTAAATGTGAGGGGTGTACTCACTTCTGTGAGATATTGTATATATATGCAACATATGCTATCGTTAAGACCTTCCTTTCTGTTTAAACTTAAATATATGTTTTCATTGTTTACTGTGTACAATTTCTTCTCGCTCCCTAGTTGTCAAAAAGTGTAGAAGTGAAGTTGCCAAGACACGCAGAACATTGAGACAGCATTCAAATATAAGTCAGTTTAATCCACTTACGCTTGATAACACTTGATTGACTTTGACATTTCACATCCCAGGCTTGCATGCATCAACAGGTGGTTTACATTCTCAGCCAAATGTAAAAATAGACTGCATAAATATTTTACAATTTCTTTTTAATAGACTGAGGAAAGGATCAGTTTTATTTGTGCAGAGTTCATGCTAATATTGACTCAGCGCTTTTAGAGAAATATGTTTAGGAACCTCAGAAGACATCACGATGTGTTTGTCGGCCTAAACACTGGATTGAAACCTTCGCCTTTATCAATCCGAGCGGGGATTCGAAGCATACGTTTGTATTTTGTAAGCAGAACGTGCAGTTATTACTGGAAATAGTTTGTGCGGTCATGAAAATCCATCAAAGTCCCAGAGCTGCACGTGATCAGTTGGACACTTAGCAGAGCCGTTCTGTTTATTTCCCTTCGAGTCTTGGTCTATCACACTGCAACCGGGTTTGAAAGGAACCTCAGAACCGAATCTAAACCACAGCCAATGGTAACATCTAGCCTTCACAGTGGTGGCGTCTCCCTCCGTGGCTTGTTTTTGGCAGACTGAATCCAGAAGTCAGTGGATCCTGACACGGCCCATGCCAAGACTACATCACAATATGCCACGGATCAACGTTTGTAGGATTATGTCATTTTCAGACAAGCCATTGGCACTCTTGACGATGTTAAGCTTCAAAATGCTCCTGCGTTGAGCTTCTTTTGAAGTGGACCCATCTTTGTGTTGGCTGGCACTGCCGTTCAAATAAACACAGCGCACCGATGATAATTGCATTGTTGGGAGCTGGCCTTTCCAGAGCTTAGAGGACATGGCCAATTAATCAAGTTCTCTTTGTGCAAGTCTTTATGGGTAATGACCAGAGCGTTAACATTCACACATGTGGGAACCATTTTGCCACCCCTGCAGCCCCCCCTTCATCAAAATGGGGGTAAATATCATTTTTAAAAATGAGGCTACCTCTGGTTGTTACGCCTAAGCTGTATTATTAATAGCAATAATAAGAGTTGCTCCTCCAGGGTCTGCCTAGGAGGTTTATTTTCACTCATTTCTGTCTAATGATGGCCCTGCCTCTGGCCTCTGTCCACAGAGCTCCCTAGTGTGTGTGTGTGTGTGTGTGTGTGTGTATGTGTATGGAAAACACGAGCGACCCAACGTATATGCTAAATCTAGTTTCTCTTTTTATTTATTTCAAGCTTTTGACTGCCTCATCTATATCTATATTTATATCTGTTGCATGTGCAAAGAAAGATTTACTGTAATATCCTAAAAATATATCGGCAAGGATTTATTAAGCAAAAATAGCCACTTGATATGAATTTAGAAGAGAATGCGAAGACAAACAGACTACAAAAAATATCTAAAAATCCTTAAAACAAAATAAATTCGATTGCGAAGCAAAATGCAAAATCATGGGAAAATATTTGCATCACACAGCAGAATTTTTTTTGGCTAGTTTACCAATAAAAATACCAGAAGGCATTTAATACAATGCATTTTTTTAATGTATAAGATGTTTTATGAATATATACATATATATATATTTTTAAGGATAAACTTTCAAACTTTTCTCAAATGTATGCTTAAAACAAGAGAAAAAGTTACAAATATATACAGTATCAGTCATTTTATTTTATTTTTTTTTTTTAAAGGCTGTTTAGATATTTTTAATGCAAAGCAAGACAAAATTATTTTTGCTGTTTGATGCCTTTATTTTGCTTTAGGATCTCACACGATGCAGCGCTGAACAACAAACCTGCTGTGCATTGATTGTAATGAGACAGATGACCATTTACGTGGTCACCAATATTTTCCTAAGCCATTACCCGCACATGACTAATTATAAGGTCTAGGAAAATACCTGAACGTAAGGAAGAGGTCAATTCTGTGGCTTTTCTTTTTCGCCCGAAGTGGCCGCGTGATTTATTAAAAGGGGGACTTATATAGTTTGACCATTGAATATGCATGTCCATGTACTTTTGCTGGAATATGGAAACAATCTGCGCATGCATTATCGTAGCTAATGAAAGCAGCCACCCAGATCCACCTCGAGTCTACCTCAGCGCTAATGCTAAATATATGTGGACAAGGTGGGCTTAGTCTGTTTTGATATGATCCAGAGCTAAACTCTTGCTGACAGCTATTAATTAGGCCAACAAGGTAGGGTTTTATTTTCGATTTCAGTAAACAGCTGCGGTTATAATGTCAAGCTAATGAAATGCTAATATGTGTGGGTGCGATGATAATTTGCTTGGTTTACTTCAGCATAACAACTATTCAGATGTTTTTACATTTTTGTGGCAACTCTGCAAAAGCTTATTTACATTTTTGGGGCAACAGAGCAACTGGTAGTTTGTTTGACTTGTAGTGCGTGCAAGTGTCGACCAGTGGTCAGATTGTGGACCGACGTGAAACTGTAGCCTGAGCGCCGTCTGCGTGCGCGGCCTGCCAGGGGAGTCACACTACCAGAAGCCCACGGTTCAAGAGTCACGGGTTTAAATGTCTAGCATACAATGTCTTATGAAAAAAGTAGGATCAAGACAAAGAGAAAAAGCGCCAAAGTAATTGCTGTATGCTGCTTTATAATTGGTAGCACATGTGGGAATAAGAAAGAAGCCGACGTGAATGAATCAGAGGTGGAGCTATTAAATGAATTTAAAGCTCATTATGTGCTTCCCTTTGTGAAAAAAGACACAATGAAAGCCAGGTCACAAAGGAGCAATGGAGACTGTCTGATATGATGTAAAATGGCTGGATAAGTGGTTAAAGCAAAAAAAAAGGAAAAAATATGTAAAAAAAAAAAATTACAACGTAAGTGAACATACAGTATAATTGTAATGATGAGTCAGCGGAAGAGATCCAAACGCAGGGTTCATTTATAAAAGGGATGGTTAAACAGGCAGTGATCAGACAACAGCAAAACAGGATTGTCAGGGAGAAGCCAGAGTCATAGTAATGTCCAGGCAAACAAGATCGAGGCAGGCGGCAAGAGAGCAATAGTCCGATAATCCGAAGCAGTGGGTCAAACAAGGTAGGCAGCAAACAATCGTAAACCGGAACAGACAGGAAAACAAAACCAGGAAAACAAGACACAGGTAATAACGCTCGGAATTGACAACGGTGAAGAAGATCAATACTTTGCAGTGAATGGAAGTGTAAGCATTGCTTATATGGTGCGGGTGATCAGGTGCAGCTGGTGCGGTGATCAGTGAATGCTGATGAGCGCAAGATCATATTTTGAGTGTGCAAAAGGGCATTTCGCGCGTGAACTGAGTTGAGGAGAAAATCTTCGTCTCGCAAATAAGAAAATATTCAAAGCGAAAGAATCAGTTTTGCATTTTAAAGAAGTTTATTTGGATGTGTGCGGACGTTCTCTTTCACACGTGCAAGGTTTCAGTTACTCGCGCTCCTGATTCCCGCCCTGCGTGCTCGCTAAGACTCGCTAAGACTCGCTGCATCACAGACAGCGCAAGAGGAAAAACACTTGGTTCAGGAGACGTTTGTTCAATGGCTTGAACACTATCAAAGTTCCTTTAAGACTGTAGAGAAAGTCTTTGACACTCTTCATGTTAAAGTTCAAATGTCCACCACTGGACGACACACATAAGTGGCTTATTTTGAATCAAAATCAAATTGCATATAATGGCGTGTCCCAGTGTTTCTACACCTCAATGAACTGATAAATTAGCTCTAACTTCTTACGTAAAAAAAATCACTAGATTAATTAAAAAATTAATCGTTAGAGTAGTCGACTAATCGAAAAAATAATCGTCAGTTGCAGCTCTAATGTGCAGTCAAAAAGTACTTTTTGTACATTTAAGTAATATAAATAATTATTAGTCTTTATAAGTCTTATTGTCTTAAACCAGTACATCTGTCTTGTTTTAAGGTGTTTATAATTTTTTGTTTTGTATGCATGTATAAATGCCTTTTAGTTCAAGACTTCTACCTTTACGATTCACTAATCTATATCACTCAAAGACCAATGAAATATTATTTAGTTCCATAAAGGGTTTTATATGGCAGATATACAATGTGCTACAGATCAGGTAACTTACTTCTAGGCCCCTATAATCAGGTCTGCCATCGCTTCATTCTCCCGTCAGAAGCCACCTGATTTAGAGCGAGGCCGTTTTCTGCGTCACCGAGCAAAAGGGATCAGGTTCTCATCGTTTCAAAAGAAAGGTTTGTGTTTTGAAACATTTGCAGGCACTTGGATAATGTTATGTAACCGAAACTGCCCATAAATGCAAATTTATTAGGGCAGCACCACTGATTCCTTCGTTTAGAAACGAGACACTAATGGGGCTACTGGAGTTTAGACGCTGATTGTCAGTACTGGACCGAAAACGATTAGTTACAGATGTGTTTAAATGGCCAATAATCCGGTGACCCGAGTGACTGTCCAACAATGTTTGATCGGCAAACAAATGACAGCTTTGCAATAGTGGTGAAAGGACGTTTATGCAACACGGCTTAACTTTTATATTAGAACAGTATTGCGGCCGTGTGATCGCTGTCCCTGCTAACAGCTGTAACTGATCTCATGCTACTCTGTAATTTTATTTTTGTATATGCACTTCTTTCTTCTGGCAACATTTAGGTCCTTTGAGTCCCAAAGAGAAACAGGAGCCTCGGTCCGTATGATGCAACAGTGTGAAACCGCGCAAGCTGAAACTGGATCCATCGGCGTGTCTGTCTGCCTCTTTGCCTGTCTGATTTCCACGTCGAGATAAAAGAGTTTGCAAACAGCTCCAACTTGGCTGATGGAAAACAGGACTTTATTTTTACCTTTTTCACACCCTCGTGCACCTTTAGCGGATGTGTGGTTGTTAAAATCCAGCTTGAATGCTTGATTCTGATTGGTGAGCCATTTAGATTTCAAAATAGTATTATTTTTGGTGACAGTGTCGTGACGCAAAATGCTTTAAATTCATTACAAATAGCATATGATGAATGTGCATTGTAACAGAAGTTGTTTCCCGAATCTGCCTGTGGTCTGTTTTTTTTAGGCCCTTGCAGTGTACCTCTGCTTTGGATAAAAGCATTTACCCTTTTATAGGATGTAATATACAGTTTCTGGCATTTTTGGTGTCCACCCCTCATTATGAATTACCTAGATGAGGTCTTTGATTCCAGGAAACGAGTGTACAGCTGGCATACAGGCCTGAGATTTACATTTATTGTTCCTGTTTTGCTTTTTTCCCTAAGCCCCTTAAATGATACTGCAGGCCTCTGTGTAGCAAGCGCTGCTTCATGTCTCTAGACACCAATAATGTGCAAAAAAGTTTCTGGCTGATTCATCTCAGATTCAAACCTTGTCCAACAGCTATTTTCACCTTCAAATTCAAGCTGAACATGCCTGAAGGAATGAAAAATCCACATGGTTGTGTACACGCACATAATACAGTGGTTGGTTCTTCCTATAATACTTGCGTGGTTCTTCCTATCCTTGTTTTATGGGGATATTCCATTGATCTCTATACTGTAAAAACTGTGTAATTTATCCCCTAACCCTAAACATCACGGGAAACTTTCTGCAGTTTTACTTTTTCAAAAAACATCACTTAGTTTTTGATTTATAAAGGGACCAAAAATGTCCCAACAATGACATTTTGTCCTCATAATGTAGGGTTTATCCGGAACATACACACACACACACACACACACACGCACAAAACCGGTCAAATGTTTGGAATCATTACGATTTTTGTTTTTTAAAGAAGTCTCTTCTGCTCACCAAGGCTGCATTTATTTGGTCAAAAATACAGCAAAAAAAAAAACAAAATTTAAAATATCTATTTTCTATGTGAATATATAGTAAAGTGTAATTTATATCTATATATAACACTTTATATCTAAAGTGTAATATATATTTATATATATAGTGATCCAATGCTGAATTTTCAGCATCATTCCTCCAGTCTTCAGCGTCACATGATCCTTCAGAAATCATTCTGATATGATGATTTGATGCTCAAGAAATGTTTGAGAAGTAAAATTCCCATAATGGTCGCATAAGGAAAAACAACTTTCAAAACATTCAGAAAAAATGATTTTGTAACATATCAACGTTAGCGAAATGTTTTCAGAACATATTTTTGTTGGATAAAAGTCTATTACGGAGAACCACACATGACATACAACAACAATTTTTTTTTTATTGTGCGCATGATTCACTATTTCGTTCCCTCGATTTACTAAAACGTGCGCGCAATTTAGCCTACTATTTTTCCTGCACATCACGGGGCTCTGTACTATTCGGCTACAGTATTTTATTTTTTGGCTTATAAAACAAGGACTATATCAAAATGCTGATGATCCCATTTGGCTGTGTTACGTCCCATGATGTTTGGAGACTGGTATTTTGGTTCCTTTTATTTCTTTCTCTCTCTCTCTTTCTTTGTTTTTACTTTCGTTTCAGCAGGGTGATGCAGGTACCTGAGTGGACATCTTTTGTAAATCGTGGTGACGCGTGGTGACGACAACGCACGGCTTCACCAATGAGGGCGTTCTAATTGACGATAAAAGAGCGCACCTGTGCAGGAAGCGGGAGGCACACATTGTTTGTTTGGTGTTGACTCGCGTGCTTGTTGTCTGTACCATCCCTGTTTCATTTCTTATTAGTTGAATTTGTGTTAATTGAGACTCGTTTTTTCTCTCTCTGGTGTTTTTCGCCGTTTCTGTTATCTAGTAGATAAAACGACAATACTAAACGGGGAAAGAGATAAAGAACAGGTAAGATATCACGTGATATACATGTGCTACACCGAGTTATCATTTATGTCTAGAACACTAGTTTAGTGAATCACGTCACGTCTTGTATTTTTGGTTTTAGTTAGCGTAGAGCGTTTAGGGCGTCTTTGACGCTGAAGACTTTTCTTTTTGTTGAATGTTGGTGGTTGAGTTAGATTAGAAGTTTTTGTTTTTTGCTTAGTAAGATTGGTTATATTTTGTTTCTTTCTTTGATTTGGCACGGTCTCGTTCTTTTCTCTTTTCCCCGTTATTTTTTCCTTTAATTATTTTTTGCTTGCTTGGTTAATAAATTAATTATCGGTTCACTGTAATAAACAAACACATTGTGACTCAATTGTGCGTATTTGTTTTTTTTCCAGTACATGTTCGGTATTTTAATGTTGCACCCTTACCCTAGACCACTTTAAAAAGGGTTTGTAACAGGCTGAATGAGATATTATACACTGGGTTAAAAACAACCGAAGTTGGGTTGAAAATGGACAAACCCAGGGGTTGGGTTAAATGTTTGTTAAACCTGCTGAATAGTTCCATTTAATTGAATTTTTGTTTAAAATTTACTGCAATGCTCGCTTAAAATGAACCCAAAGTATGTTGGAAATTAACATGTATTAATATGTTTAATGAATAATAATTAAACAATGAACATTTATTAAATTGCTTACACCTTTTGATTATTATTGTTGCCTCCAGTAATTATGTGTGATTTCCAACATATTTTGAGTTTATTTTAAGCCAGCGATAAAGTTGTTTTTAAACAATAATTGAGTTAGATAAAACTGGACAAACATTTAACCCAACTGCTGGGTTAAAACAAACCGCTCGCTGGGGTTGTCCATTTTCAACCCAGCGTTTTTAGAGTGAACTGTTTAACAGAGTCTGGGATATACAGGCCCATCTGTGCCATACACACACAGGGTGAAAGTGCAAGTCTGCGCATATTTTCTGCAGCTGTAAAGTGACACTACTGGCTGAGTGGAATCACACAAGTGCCAAAGTCGTGTGCATAGACCCAAACTGCAATAAAGCAAACCAAATTAATGTAAATGCATAGACTTTGGCCCTCGCTCCCCCATTTTTAACTTGCTGCCTCTCATATATGCAGACACACACACACATTCACAGCGTCTGCAATGGCATTTACAGTCTCCAAGCTTGAGTCAGCCATTAGCCAGTAAATAAAACAGATGTTCTCACAATACAAATACAATAGTTAAGGCTGACTGCTCTGGCACTGCGTCCCAGTGCGAAAGAGGAGAGTCTCTCAGACACTCAACATGAATCCCAGCGCCTGAACGAGTCAATACGTGAAACCGTAGCTAAGCTGACACGTTCTGGCTTCATGACAAAACCCATACCCACACCCAGAGACATGCACATGCACACAGCACTCACTTAAATGTGTGCTGGCGGTTGTATTTCGATCCTCAGCTGACTGCGTTTGCACATATTGACTGGGCTTGAATTGGATAAGACAGAGCTGACACAATCTGACGCCCTCCTCTGAAGTCATTCTAATGATTCATTTCACAGCTCAACAAGTGATACAGCATCCCAAACTCTCACAGCTTCCCAGAAAAAGGCAAGAAAATAAGCTCTGAACTTGGCTCGATCAAGTCAGTGTTAGGTAAAAAAAAAAAAGAGTGTGTGCTCTTGCACCCAGAGGAAAGTTTAGGATTTGTTCTTTCATATCTCAGATGACTTTAAAGTGTTAGTTCATCCCAAAATGAAAATTCAGTCATTAATTCCTCATGTCGTTCCACACCCGAAAGACCTTCAATCATCTTCAGAACACAATATTTTTGATAAAAATAGTGAGTCTTCTATTGACATCAAGATAATTTACACTTTCAGATGCCCAGAAAGATACTAAAACGTATTTAAAACAGGTCATGTGACTACAGTGGTTCAACATTAATGTTACAAAGCGACGAGAAAAAACAAAATAACGACTTTTCAACAATATCTAGTGATGGACGATTTCAAAACACTGATTCATGAAGCTTTACGAATCTTTTGATTTGAATCAGTGGTTCGGTTAATGAATCAAACTGCCAAATCAAGTGAACTATTGAAATTTTGAATCACTTATGACGTAACGAAGCCTCGTTTACTGAAATCAGACTTTGGCGCTCCGAACCACTGATTCGACACAAAAGATTCGTAAAGCTTCATGTTTTGAAACTCATGATTCCATGCCCGATCTCGGCGTCATCATGCCACGGCTTTGTGTTTTTGAATAAGTGACCTCT
Source organism: Zacco platypus (assembly GCA_038088235.1). NCBI lineage: Eukaryota > Metazoa > Chordata > Actinopteri > Cypriniformes > Xenocyprididae > Zacco > Zacco platypus. The sequence continues at coordinate 3,949,398 of CM076068.1, forward strand.
AGTGGCGAAATTTACATAGTGTGCCTTTTTAAGATACTTTTTTAAGAAACGTTTTTAAAAGAAGTTTCTTCTGCTCACCAAAGCTGCATTAATTTATTACAGTAAAAACAATAATATTTTGAAATATCATAACTATTTTTTTTTTTTTAAAAACTGTTTTCTACATGAATATAAAGTGTAATTTATATCCAGTGATTAAATCTGAATTTTCAGCATCATTACTCCAGTCTTCAGAGTCACATGATCCTTCAGAAATCATTCTGATATGATGATTTGATGCTCAAGAAACATTTATGATTATTATCTGTTGAAAATGGTTGTACTGCTTCAGATTTTTCTGGAAAGTTCAAAAGAACGGCGTTTTAACAATATCTAGTGATGGGCGATTTCAAAACACTGCTTCATGAAGCTTTACGAATCTTTTGATTTGAATCAGTGGTTCAGTTCACGAATCAAACTGCCAAAGTCACGTGAACTATTGAACTTGTGAATCACTTATGACGTAACGAAGCCTCGTATAATGAAATCAGACTTTGGCGCTCCGAACCACTGATTCGAAACAAAAGATTCGTAAAGCTTCATGTTTTGAAACTCATGATATCCAGTGATTAAAGCTGAATTTTCAGCATCATTCCTCCAGTCTTCAGAGTCACATGATCCTTCAGAAATCATTCTGATGTGATGATTTGCTGCTCAAGAAACATTTATGATTATTATCAGTGTTGAAAACGGTTGTGCTGCTTCAGATTTTTCTGGAAAGTTCAAAAGAACGGCGTTTTAAAAAAGAATGTAAATGTGTAAAGTGTAAAAACCCAGAGCTTTACTGAAAGTTGTGTAACTTTCAAAGTTCATGAAGTTTTAATGTTACTGAGAACATCCGACACTAATATCGAACTGTGACTGTTGCTTGTTGTGGCACTTGAGGAATGCCGAGTCCGAGGTGGAGGAATCGCACAAAAGACCGCAGCTCTGGAAGCACACGGAGCCGAGCCGGGTCGGGTTTTATGTGTGGACTAATGAGAGAGCCAGCTGCTCCTGTAAGTGATCCTGACTATTCTTTATGGCGCGACCAGAGCGCATGTAACCTTGTTTCTCACCTCCTCAGCTTGTTTTGCTTCATCTCTGGAACACAATGAGCAGTGGATGAGGTGGAGGATTCGGTAATCTCTCTGAAAGTGGGGAGCGCACGTTCACACAGACCTGCTGGATTTGTTGGGGAGGATGTGCTGAAAGTCTCAGTGTCACACGTGCGCTCATATGTTTGCATGCGCTCCTGGGTGAAATATGCCACCTGTCTGAGTGAGAAAAGACTGATGAAGGGAGAAAGATCCTCAGACGTAAATCAAACACACCTCAGCCATGAACCGCAGTCCAAGCCACGACCCGGACAGATATGCTGAATCGCTACATTTGTTTTGACAACTATCTCCAACACTTCTGATGTAAAGCATCATTTAATAAGCCTGACCGAGTATCAGTCTTAATGTCCTGTATATATAGCCTATACTGTTGAGGGCTTTTAAATTTGTGACCTTGGACTACAAAACCAGTCATAAGTCGCACAGGTATATTTGTGGCGATATCCAACAATACGTTCGCAAGATTTTTCCTTTATGCCAAAAATCATTAGGATATTAAGTAAAGATCATGTTCCATAAAGATATTTTGATAATTTCCTGCTGTAAATAAATGAAAAATGTATTTTTGTGAGTGGATACGCATTGCTAAGGACTTCATTGCAATAACTTTACACAACACAACTTTAAAGGTGATTTTCTCAATATTTTGATTTTTTTTTTTTTTTTTTGCACACTCAGATTTTCAAATAGTTGTATCTCGGCCAAATATTGTCCTATCCTAACAAACCATTCATCAATGTAAAGCTTATTTATTCAGCTTTCAGAAGACATTATAAATCAAATTGGGGTTTGTGGTCCAGGGTCACTTTTGGGCTGAAAATGACTGCAAATAAAAATGTGTCCATTTTTTGCATAAGCTTAGCCCTGTAAAGCCTGACGTTTAAAATAATAGTCAGAAATATCAGATTTTTTTGAAATACAAAGGATATGGAGCTCATTCTCTAGGTGGTAAAAATGCCTCTATTTTATTCAGAGGCCCAAAATGAGTAAAAATAACCAATTTGGTGCAGATGCGTTATATGGATAAAAAGTAAGATGACATTCTGATGCTTGAAATGTAAATAAATGAGTTTTTTATACTACAGAACAGCAACTACTTGCGTATAAATATGTCTTCACTCTATATTCGCCAATAATGTCTTCTTTGTAAGACAATATACAAACGCTTAGTTTTATGATCAACGCTCTGTAGTTTTAAAACGTAATGCAACACAATGATGATTGACAGATGAACAAATAAATAAAAAAAAAATATATTTGATACTCATGATGTTTCTTAAAAAAAAACCCCGAACAATTAAACCTTAAAGTTTTAATTCTTGAAATATTACTAACGATATAAAAGTTATTCTTACGTTCACTTCATAGGCGGAGTTTCACTTTTGTGCTTGGGGGGGCACCTACCAGGCCAGCAGACCACGAGCTCAGATTTTTTTTTTATATCATATTTATATATCATACATTCTACATATAAAATACATTTACTTTATACAAAGAATAGCTAATAGAACAGACTCTTTATAGTTGCTGTTTTGTTTTGCATCGGCAGTGATAGGGTTAACACGGGGAGTTCAGAAGTGTGTTAGACGGGTGCGCTTGTTACAGTGTGTTCTTCTTCGTTCCGATTAAAGTTCATAAACAGAGCCTCCCTTGACCTGTCATAGAACTACTTCAGACATTACAATATCTTACCTAATGCAGAAGAAGCCGCCTCTTTTTCCGAGATGCGTAGATGTCCACTATCTTCTCTTCTGATAGATATGCAGTCAAATCGTTCTCTAGGTGCAGTAGTATGATGCGGCCTCGATTGCTGTGGTAGTATTAGCAGCAATGGAATTGATAGTTGAAGTAGAATTAGAAAACTCCACACTTTTAGTAGTGGATTTATTAAAAACACGACGAATGTCCATTTTGTTTATTCAGCGCGTAAAACAGAACGAGAAGAGCGTCCACTCACGTACCACGATACCTTGAGATTCGCAAATCGCGGGAGAATGTAATAAAGCTACAGTAATAAAAATTAAATACAGTAATTAAAAATTAATTAACCCTATCTTACTCATTCTATACACAGAACTAATAAGATAAGACAAATAAAACGAGAAAATATGAATTCTGTAATAAAAAAAAAAAAATTCAAAGCACAAGGCAGGCATTAATTGGCTCTGGTCTGGGGGGGCATTGTCCCCCCCCAGCCCCCCCCAAACTCCGCCTATGGTTCACTTGTAAATATTTCACGTACGCACGAGCCGAAAGGTCGATATTCTTACAATTACAGTAAAAGGACTTTTAGTTGCTAAAAGAGTGTCATTCAGATGACGGAAGGCATTTATTAGATTGTGTGCAACAGGTTCATCAGCAAATTTTTTATCATATGATACAGGATTTAAGGACTTAAATTTTAAGAAGTCATGGTAGCACTTTATTTTACAGTACAGTTCCCCATGTACATACTATGAACTTATTATGGTAACTACAATCGCTGGGTAATAACTATGTAATAACCCTAATCCTAACCTTAACCTCTGTATCCTCACATTAACCAGTACTTTCTTAGGTAAGTATATGTAAAATCCTGGGTTGCACTTTATTTTACAGTATACGTGGAAGTTTAATGTACTTATCTGCAAAAGTACTGAGGAGGTTAAGGTGAAGGTTCAGGGTTATTACCCAGTTAGTGTCATTACTACAATAAAAATATAGTATGTTCATGCGAAACCGGACTGTAAAATTCAATCCTGTTTCGCATGCTCCCGAAAGTGTAAAATTAATTCAAATGAAAGTAAAACCTGAAATTACAAATACTTTGGTGGCCTGAAAATGCAAACTTTTGAAAACGATACCGGTATCGTCTCACAAAAACATGAAAACAGAGATGCGTATTACATGTTTAGGCATGCGAGAGTACTTGACTCCCAATCCACATTTTCCTGACCAGGGTTACTTGTGGTAATCAACCAATTGATTGATTGTTTGTGGCGACAGTCATAATCATAATATCTCAGTATTTTATGGCAGGTCATTCTGTTTGGAGTACACATCTGGAAGCATGAAACAAACAAGAGGTTTAATGAACAAAATTCATTGTTTTTAAGTTTAAATAATGGTTGATTTGGGAGGTGATTGTGGGAGCAGGCTGGATTAAATCGCACCTCCTCCCTTCTTGTGACAGCGGGACCGAGGACTCTGTCTTCTCACTTCCTGTCCCTTCTCACAAACATCTGCTTCTCGTTAAAATGCTAGATCTACCAGGAGAGCTAAAATTGAAAACAAAGCATAAAATGCAGACGGATACCCGGTTGCCTTTTGTTATGGATAAACAGATACCCCGGTGTTGGAAGTGCTCTTCGTAGGGCCTGCGCTTGGGTTTTCTGCATTGGTTTTGCTAATATTCGTGTGATGTTGAAAATGCCACTGGAAAAACCATGCGTTCGAAAACAGCTGTTTCTGTCAAGTAGTGCGACCAACAAAGTCACACGGTGAAATCAACATGCAGATATCGTAAAGAGGAGTGATACAGACTTCAGATCTCTTCAAATATCAGATCATTTGACAAGGCAAAGTTAGTGTGGGTTACAAAATGTACAATACATAAAGAATTAATTCACATTAAAAAGACTTGTGTATCATCAAAAGTTTGGGACGAGTAAGATTTCATTGCATTAAACTGATCAAGTAAAGACATTTATGACGTTACAAAAGATTCTATTTCAAATAAATGCTGTTCTTTTCAAAGAATCATGACAGTTTTCACACAAATATGAAGCAGCACAACTGTTTCTTGAGTGTCAAGTCATCATATTAGAATGATTTCTGACGGATCATGTGACTCCGCTTTGATCACAGGGATAAATTATGCTTTAAAATATCTTTAAATGTAGAATATAGTTCTTTTTCACAATTTTGAATGTATTTGTGATCAAATAAATGCAGCCTTAGACTTAGAATTAAAATAACGGTGATGATTTTTATTATTGATTTATTTTGGTGCTTAATATCAAACTTTTGGCCACATGCAAATTCCGGAGGCATAACTTCTTCTGAACTGAAGTGGAATCCACTGTTTGGTCTGCGTGGCTGTGAAAGTTTGGAAAAAGCTTCGGCTGATCTGTCAGCGGGACCTCCGCGGCACGCAGGCCTCCGGTTCTGGAACCGTTTCTTTTCAACACCCTTTCGCGCTAGCGGAGGACATGTGTTGCATATATTTTCTCTTCAAACACGGGAGGACGGTGCCCTCACGCACACACGTGACCGCCCTACTGTTATCGAGTCGTTGGATCGTCTCTTGTTGTAATCCCCATCTTAAGTCTGCCTATAATCGCAGTAAAGTTTTCTCAGGGTTGGATTTCACTCTTCCATACCGCTTCTTGGCAGCTGCGGTTTCGCTCTGACCATTGTTTTGTGTGATAAGTAGTCCATAACCCAGGTTAAGCTGGGCAGATTATATACAGTATGAAGTAGGCCGCTGCGGACCACCTCATGTGAGGATGGAAACCTGACCCGCACGTGTGCGGTTTACAGTGCCTCGGTTATGATGGAAGACAACTTTTGCTTTGACTTTATGTAAATTGTTCAGTAAGTCAGATGGTTTGAGTTAGTCTACCCCCCACAGCCTAAAAACGCCAAGCGGGCGACGGCTAGAGCTAAACAAAGACGCTGCACCAGAGCGCTGGAAATGAGTTTTCAGTATTTACCTCTCTGAAGGATACAGGATCATCCAGGGAGGGGAATTCGGTGTTATGCACTAGCGGGTTACGTTTGGCTAATTCAATCATGCGAGCTCCACTCACATTTCTTCAGCAGTGAGGCAAACGGGTTTTGAAAAGTGCTTATCTCAGTATCGATTTACTCTTTGTGTTAACTTTGTCGAGTTATCAGAGCCGTTTTGATGAAAATAAAATATAGCTCATGCGTACCTCCCTGTTAGCTTGACCCGTCGGCCCTACCACATGGGCAGCCGAGGCACGAGGTGAGCCGAATTCAGCACGTTTATTCATCTCTGACCTCGCGAACACAGAGAGCTGACTGAGGCTTACCTGAAATGTTTTCAAGAGATGTAACTTCCATTGTGGTGTAAAATGAAATGGAAATGTTGAACTCAACCCTTAAACCCTTGAAGTTAACCCTTTAAGTAGCACACTATAACACATTTCCACCCCAAAATGAAAATTTTCCCATGGTTTACTCATCCTTAAGCCATCCTAGGTGCATATTCCTTCAGACAAACACAATCAGAGATATATATTAAAAAATATCCTGGCTCTTTCAGGATTTATAATGGTAGTGAATGGGAGGTGAGATTTTGAAGCCAACCAAAAATGCATCCAACATAAAAATAATCCATACAGTTCCGAGGGGTTAATAAAGGCCTTCTGAAGCAAGAGAAAATTCCACATGTAACTATAATTCCGGCAGATGGCCGTACGTATTGATTTTCAGAAGAAGTGTCGCTAAATGTGGTCGTGGCCTAATGGTGAGGGAGTCGGGCTTGTAACCTGAAGGTTGCTGGTTCGATTCCCACGTCGGCGGTAATTGAAAGTGGGGATTGTGAATAATTGTGTAAGTTGCTTTGGATAAAAGCATCTGCTAAATGACTAAAAATGTAAATGTAAGAAATGTCAGAGGATTTTGATGTAAGAGAAGAAGAGCTTGAGTTTGTTGCCCAGCCCTACGTCATTCATCGCGTCAGAAGTTACTCATTTGGCACTTGCGCAGTATGCGTACAGTCGTCTGCCGAAAGCTAGTTATTTTAGTTTTAAATATGGATATATTTCTTACAAAAACCCATCGCTTTGCTTCAGAAGGCCTTCGTTAACCCTCTGGAGCTGTGTGGATTGTTTGTATGATGGATGGATGCATTTTTTTGAAGTTGTAGTTCTTGTGTTTCTCTGTCCTTCAGTGATTTCTGCTTGTTAACAGCAGATGTTCATCATTAATGCTCAATCATCACTTAATGATCTCATTAACTCTGACACTGCTTCAATGGTACTTTAACTCAGTAGTGCGCACACACATGACCACTAAACAGTGTTCATTAACCTGGGCATTTTTCTGTGAACTATTACATAAATCGTACCTATTTCATTTACGTATGACTGACAAATATGAATCACATTAAGTTTATTAGTTTGTTTATGTTAAAACTATGTCATCCAAATGGATGGAAAATTGCTATGTAATTAAATTACATAAAACTTATGTTTAGATTGAAATATTTTTTTGAGTGTTGTTTTCTTTCAATCAGGACAGGTTTTGTATTTATTTTTGGATCTGATTGATCATAGGCCTCCTTTATCTGAGCTTAAGCACCTCAATGTTTGACCAAAAAGGCATTATTTGTGGGGTATCTTGGCAATATTGAATAAAATGTAAAAATAACACACTATGCAATTTTTTCCCATATTTTGTTGAATGTGGACATGTCACACACGTCTAGTTCCGTCTTGTTTAGTCCTATGTTATCTGTCATTGTCATCACCTGGTTTCATGTAATTAGTTATTGTCATCACCTGCCTTACCCTAATCATCTGTGTATTTAAGTTCCTGCCCGTTTCCTGTTCAGTGTCGGTTCTTGTTTGTGTTATGCACGCTGTTTCGTGTACCACTCTGTTTATTAAAACCTGCTTGTTACCCGTTACCCGCAACTCCTGTCTTCCTGTCCACCCGAACGTTACAGAAGAACCGACCTCTCATTGCGAGAAAAGAATTAAATATGGACTCACCCGCTCTGGATTTTCTGATGAGCCCGGAGGCTCGTCCGCACCTGGGCTACTGGGCCTGGATGTGCCGGAGGGACGAACGTTCCGCCTCAGCGTGGCAGCCCGGGGTGCGCTCCGAGATCGGAGCGGAGCTGGACGAGTTCGGGACCCCGATAAAACCACGAGCGAGTGAGCCCAGCCTAGAGCGAGAAACAGCCCGCCGCCTCATAGAGCTGTGGACCGCGGATCCTTTCCCCACTGAAATACCCACCCTTCAGCCTTCTACTGTCCTTCCGGTTCCGTCTGGAAGCCTTCCGTCTGCCCCCCTGCCTGTCTCCCCGGTTCCGTCACTGGTTACGACCAGTCCCCTGGATCCGTCGGTCCCCCTGCTGCCAGCTAGCTCCTCGGCTCTGCTCCCATCACCCATTCCATGCGGCTCCGCTCCAGCACCTCGGGCTTCCCTGCCACCAGCCCAGCTTGAGGCGGAGTTCCCGGCTCCCCTTCAGACCTCCAGGCCCACGTCACCACCGCGTCCCGTCAGCCCGTCACCAGCGCCTGGTCCCACGCCTCCTTCACCAGCTCCTCGGCCCGGCTGTCCGGATGCTCAGCTGGGCTCCCTCGTCCCTCCTGGTCGGCATTCGGGGGTCGTCGCCCAGCTGCCGCTCCGGACATCCGGGACTTCGGCCACGCCTCCGCCCGTTATCGGACTCCTCCCTCCTCAGTACCTCCCAGTCATCCTCGGTCCCACCACCTTCGCCCCGGCCAGCCAACGCCTCATCACCTGCTCAGTCCCGTGAGCCTGCGGCTCGGCGCCGAACTTCCGGTCCGGCGGTGTCGCCCAGGTCCGTCGGCCGGAAAGTTCCGCCGGGTTCCTCTACCTGCGCCATGGTTCCGCTGCCAGCGATCGGCCCCAGGAAATCGTCCCGCCCCGCAACCTGGACTCCTCCCTGGCTCCTCCCACCGTCAGCGCCACCATGGGGTCGGGACCCAGCCGCTCCAGGGGACTGCCCTCCTCCAGCTCCACGCCCTCCTCCGAAGCCTCCGCCCTCCTCACCTCTCCACTATGGACTATACGGCGCGAGGACGCGCCTTTTCGAAGGGGGGCGTAATGTCACACACGTCTAGTTCCGTCTTGTTTAGTCCTATGTTATCTGTCATTGTCATCACCTGGTTTCATGTAATTAGTTATTGTCATCACCTGCCTTACCCTAATCATCTGTGTATTTAAGTTCCTGCCCGTTTCCTGTTCAGTGTCGGTTCTTGTTTGTGTTATGCACGCTGTTTCGTGTACCACTCTGTTTATTAAAACCTGCTTGTTACCCGTTACCCGCAACTCCTGTCTTCCTGTCCACCCGAACGTTACAGGACAAATATATCCACACAAATTTTTACTCAAAAACTGAGGTGTATAATCTCATATCAATCATTCAGCTCCAAAAAGAAATACAAAACCAGTCCCAATTGAAAGAAAACACAAAACATTGAATCTAATATTTTTATATATAATATAACGAGTGGATTACAAACCATTTTTAAAAGGCTTTCGTCAGAACAGTCTGCTTTCCTACAACAATTTTTCAGTAATCTGTGTGAATGACAATAATACAGGGAGTGCAGAATTATTAGGCAAGTTGTATTTTTGAGGATTAATTTTATTATTGAACAACAACCATGTTCTCAATGAACACAAAAAACTCATTAATATCAAAGCTGAATATTTTTGGAAGTTTTAGTTTTTAGTTTTTAGTTTTAGCTATTTTAGGGGGATATCTGTGTGTGCAGGTGGCTATTACTGTGCATAGTTTTTAGGCACCTTAACAAAAAACAAATTTATACCCATTTCAATTATTTATTTTTACCAGTGAAACCAATATAACATCTCAACATTCACAAATATACATTTGTGACATTCAAAAACCAAACAAAAACAAATCAGTGACCAATATAGCCACCTTTCTTTGCAAGGACACTCAAAAGCCTGCCATCCATGGATTCTGTCAGTGTTTTGATCTGTTCACCATCAACATTGCGTGCAGCAGCAACCACAGCCTCCCAGACACTGTTCAGAGAGGTGTACTGTTTTCCCTCCTTGTAAATCGCACATTTGATGATGGGCCACAGGTTCTCAATGGGGTTCAGATCAGGTGAACAAGGAGGCCATATCATTAGATTTTCTTCTTTTATACCCTTTCTTGCCAGCCACGCTGTGGAGTACTTGGACGCGTGTGATGGAGCATTGTCCTGCATGAAAATCATGTTTTTCTTGAAGGATGTAGACTTCTTCCTGTACCACTGCTTGAAGAAGGTGTCTTCCAGAAACTGGCAGTAGGACTGGGAGTTGAGCTTGACTCCATCCTCAACCCGAAAAGGCCCCACAAGCTCATCTTTGATGATACCAGCCCAAACCAGTACTCCACCTCCACCTTGCTGACGTCTGAGTCGGACTGGAGCTCTCTGCCCTTTACCAATCCAGCCACGGGCCCATCCATCTGGCCCATCAAGACTCACTCTCATTTCATCAGTCCATAAAACCTTAGAAAAATCAGTCTTGAGATATTTCTTGGCCCAGTCTTGACGTTTCAGCTTGTGTGTCTTGTTCAGTGGTGGTCGACTTTCTGCCTTTCTTACCTTGGCCATGTCTCTGAGTATTGCACACCTTGTGCTTTTGGGCACTCCAGTGATGTTGCAGCTCTGAAATATGGCCAAACTGGTGGCAAGTGGCATCTTGGCAGCTGCACGCTTGACTTTTCTCAGTTCACGGGCAGTTATTTTGCACCTTGGTTTTTCCACACGCTTCTTGCGACCCTGTTGACTATTTTGAATGAAATGCTTGATTGTTCGATGATCACGCTTCATAAGCTTGGGTATTTTAAGACTTCTGCATCCCTCTGCAATATATCTCACTATTTTTGACTTTTCTGAGCCTGTCAAGTCCTTCTTTTGACCCATTTTGCCAAAGGAAAGGAAGTTGCCTAATAATTATGCACACCTGATATAGGGTGTTGATGTCATTAGACCACACCCCTTCTCATTACAGAGATGCACATCACCTAATATGCTTAATTGGTAGTAGGCTTTCCAGCCTATACAGCTTGGAGTAAGACAACATGCATAACGAGGATGATGTGGTCAAAATACTCATTTGCCTAATAATTCTGCACTCCCTGTACTTTAAAGGGTGATTCTTAGTATGCTACTAAAAACTTAATGAATTGGTGCTGTTTAATTTTATTCTGAATTTCTTCGAGGGCTGGATATTTGGAAACTGTTATACCTCAAATTACTGGTTTGCATAAACTGTTAAATAAGGGGTCTGTTCTCAACTACAAACACTGTTTGGTAACTAATAGATTGAATTTATCTGGGTGGTAGACAGTGGTGTGTGGTAAACCAAGGCTTTCTTCTGTCGGTTATGAGATTACATGATTCAAGTAGACTTGTAAAATAGCCAGAGCTAAAAGCTGTAATCAAAAGCAAGAAGTCCCTGATGAATCAGATGGAAACACTGGCCGTATGACCTTCAGCAGAGCTGCGTCCCTTCAAAGAATTTAAGTATTTGCGCTAATCTTGGGAAACAAGACATTCTTCAATGCATGTTCCAGTAATGTGTAATTTTCTCTCTTATTTCCAGGAATATGGATTTTCGTTGTGTATAAATAGTCCTGCCACTCACTCTGGTACACGTGAGGGATTTCTACTCCAGTGAACATATGGGAAGTGATGACGAATCAAAAATCATTGTAAACCACAGGATTTTGATGTCAAGGACACGAAAATATGACGTACCTTTGCAAGGGATCCCCTTTCTGAAACTTTAGTTTCTAACGGCGTCTGTATTTGAAGACCTATATGTGAGAAAATGGGATGCATGATATAAAAAAAACTGTCATTTACAAAATTAAATGAGCATTTTATGTTATTTTTATATCATTAGATTGAGCTTCATCCAACTTCTATGGAAGGGGGATCTGAAGTAATCGAATCGACAACTTTCAGAATCTGAAATCAAACCGGATTCATAAAGAAAGAAAATATGGGTTGACTGAGTGCAAAATAACTTCAACCTTTCGTCTTTGTTAAACTAGCTTTGAAAGGCAAAAATTTGCATGTGTCGGTAAAAACAGCAAATTCATAAGTCTAAGGGCTGAGTACTCAGTCAAGAAAACAATAGCTAACCCGATATTTAGTCTATCCTGTGGTGGGCTTAACTCCTCCGGCCACAAGAAGACTTTAATAATCTCTCCAAACATATTATTACACTTTTCATCCTGTGCCAACACAGAATCTCATCACAGGAAGAATCAGATGTTCTTGGGCTGATCATTGTCCTCCTAATCTTGGTGGTCATCTCCATAAAGCGATAGTTTATAAAGTAATCCTCTCATTTTGCTTTCGCTAGACAATTTTGTAGAGTAAATGTGATCCGTCTTCACCTCTAGAAAAACCCAAACGGGGTCCAAATATCTATTAATTCATGACTGACCAAGGAAAGCCACAGCTGGACATTTTAAGCTGTGTCAATCAAATCATGTGGGTTAATGTATTAACTCTACCCCTGACCAGCATAACAATAGAAGCAAAAGACGTCCAAAAAATACACATTATCAGGTGTGGATCATTTTTAGTGCATTGCCCGTCTGTTATAAATATCAGCCATTTTATGCAAGAAAGGATTATTAGGTTATCTTGCGGTTCACTAATGTAACAGCTTCTGTCTGGCTTTGATTCTGCTGGTCGAGCGTGACGCTAGAGAGGAACAACAACAGTCTTGAGTTGCTTTCTGTAAACGGTCCAACTTAAATGAACCTTGATTCAATATGTCACCCCAGATCAGAACTGTGATTTTTAGCTCCAGCAGGCCTGTGCCTTGTCCAAGTAATTGGAGGAGAGTAGAAAAGCAACCAAGGCATTTTGCGTGTGTGTGCGAGAAGTCGTGAAAAGCTTTACTTTCCTGCGGTTATCAGGGTAAAATTCTGACTTTGATTCGAAGAGTCGATATTTTTCAGTTCAGTTGGATTCGGATTGGCCACACAGCACAGAAAGCTGAACCGGAGTTTGAATTTGACCGACAGGAAGTGGAATTGAATGAATTACAAAAAAAAAATGTGCAAAACAGGTGTTGCACTCTAAAAAAATGCTAGGTTAAAAACAACTCAAGTTGGGTTGTTTTAACCCAGCGGTTGCTTTAAATGTTTACCCAATGTGCTGGGTAGTTTTATTTAACCCAACTCTTGTTTAAAATGGCTTAAAATGAACCCAAAATAGGTTGGAAATTAAAAATCAGACACATAATTACTAGAGGAAACAATAATAATCAAAAGATGAACATTTATTTTATTAATAAGCAATTTAATAAATGTTTATTGTTTAATTAGTAAATTAACATTAATACGTTTAAAGAATAATAAACATATTCATAAATTTTAATTTTCAACATACTTTGGGTTCATCTAAAGCAAGCAATACAGTAATTTTTAAACAATAGTTGAGTTAAATAAAACAACCCGGCCGGTTGGGTCAAACATTTAACCATTGAGTTAAAACATCCCATTCAGTGGGTTAAAATAAACCAATGGCTGGGTTAAAACAAAACATTTGAAGGGTTAAAATAATCCATTCGCTGGGTTAAAACAACCCAATTGCTGGGTTAAAACAAACCAATGGCTGAGTTAAAACAAACCAATGGCTGGGTTAAAACAAACCAATGGCTGGGTTAAAACAACCCAATTGCTGGGTTAAAACAAAACAATTGCTGTGTTAAAATAACCCATTCGCTGGGTTAAAACAACCCAATTGCTGGGTTAAGATAAACCAATGACTGGGTTAAAACAACCCAATTGCTGGGTTAAAATAAACCAATCGCTGGGTTTGTTCATTTTCAACCCAACTTAGGTTGTTTTTAACCCCGCATTTTTTTAGAGTGTGCATTCTGGGGAATTATGTGGTCGGTCTGTCGCCTATAAACCAAACTTTGAAACGTTTAACATTTTGAAACATTTATCCAAACTTTTAAACGAGGTTTTGTGAAGCCACAATTTCAAACGTTGCTTTCATGTTCAAAACGATTACAGGTGCATGAATACATTTGAACTTCTACTTGACTGCATTCAAACTCGAATTCAAGTTCTGTGTCCTGTTTGCTGCCTCAGTTGAGTTGAATTTAAAATGCATTCTGATTTAAATTCTGAATGGTTCACAACCCTGGCTGTCCTCATTTAGACTGTCATTTTTACCATTCATGATGAGCACTTTGTGTGTCATCACATCTTGTAGTAGAGAACAAAACAACAACACGCCAGGCAAATATGACCATCAAGAGATTTAACCTAGTTACCTTTTATAGAAATGAGTGCAATGGAAAAGTAAGGTTATGGAAGCTTTTTGGATGTACTTTTTCAAGACAAAATCACTCTGTTCCCAATGCATTCATAGCAAAACCCAAATCGCATCATCACATCCTTTATTTGAAGTTTCCACAGTGCGGTCTCTAAACGCTGTTGAGACAAAAGACAAAATTCACTGGTTTAGAAAGGGTTCCTTCCAGCTTGTGTATGTGCAATTGGATAAATACGGGAGCAGTGCTTGTTATTGGCAGGGATACGCATGTGGCCTTGTGTGAGGTGCTTTGCAACATGTGTTCCTGCTTTCTCATGAACTCTCCTGACCTCATGTGAAAACCAGCTGCTTTCCATGAAGAACATGCAACTTGGGAACCACTCCCCATAAAATCCTCAATTGGAGCAGGTAAAATCTGAAATGTTTGTTTCTCTGCGTTGGAACGTTGTGTACGCTGCTGTAAAAGAGCTGCAGAAATCTCTTGTTAACATCCCAAGCATAAACATTTGACGTCAGCTCAGGAGGTGGCGCCTCGCTTCCACCTAACATTTCCATCCCAGACGCATGTAACCCCCAAATTGCTCTCTCCGGGACTGAGGTGGAGCACAAGGGGAAAAGGCCGTCTTTGTGCTTTCCGCAGCACGTAGCTGAGGTCCGTAAACAAGAGCCTGTCACCGGTGAAGTGTTGGCTCTGACGCGTCATTGCGAGTGATGTCACCGGTGATTTTCCACCTTGGCCGTACAGCACGGTGTTGTGGACTCCGTAAACTTTGCATTGTCACTCTCGGCAGAGGTTTTGACGCCTAACCTGGGTCTCGAGCCCGCACCCTAGTTACACCCAGAGTTTCCAGGTGACCGTGTGTTTATGCTGTCTGCTGTAACGGCTGGTTGACACAGCACACTGAGCTAATAGAGCGGAGCAGAAAGCGCCTAATACACTGCTGCTCAGCAGTCTGACTCAGTCCCGCCTGCGATGGGGAAATGTCACTGTCCTGCATGATACAGTGACGCTCCTGTGTCAATCTACAGAAATGCATGTCAGCTCTAACAGAGTCAATATAATGAAACAAAATGCTTAAAAATAAGTTCAAAACACACAGTTTATCACATACAAGAGCAAATTGTCCCACAATATTTACTCCATACTCCATAAACACACAGCCTTGCAAAGTTTACTTCACTTGACTTGTACGCAGACGTTCGACGCATGCACAGTTTTCTCGCCACGAGTAACAACCCATGTAAATATATTTGTATTCTTTCATGCTAGAATTGTACAATTGAGGGTACTTTCTAACCTCTTCATACAATCTCTCGTCTATGTAGTCCTCCATTGACACTGTAGCTCGCATGCGTTCCGGTCTGTTCTGTTTATGCAGGTTTTCTTCGACTACCTTGTGAATTTACACCCCAGGGCTCTGTTGCTGCCTTCTGGATAAATTAAATATGCAAGTGTGACCTGCATGTATAAAGTATGCACGGTTAAAGGCTGATTAATTCTTCTTTGTCGAACGTACACCATAACTACTACGTAGGCTGTGTATTAACTCTCATTAGAGTATTAATAGACTATCTGCTAACACCAGGGTTGGGGAGTAACGAAATACAAGTAACTTAGTTACGTATTTAAAATACAAAATTTGAGTCACTGTATTTAATTACAGTTACATTTTAAATGGGTGGTAATCAGATTACAGTTACATCTGAAAAGTGTTTTAGATTACCAAAGTGATTACTTTGAGTTTTAATGTCATTTAAACAGCAATTGGTGATTCTCTGACTCTCTGATTCTCATGTTTTCGACTGTTTTCATGTTTTGTGATAGTTGTTTGTGAGTCATTTTATAATTCACTCGTCACTGCAACTTTTTCTTACTTATTTGTTTTTTCCCTCACAATTGTGAGTTTGCATTTCACAATTCTGACTTCTTTTTCTCAGAATTGCAAGATTTAAACTCACAATTGCAAGTTATAAAGTCAGAATTGGGAGATATAAACTTGCAATACTATTTTCTTTCTTGCAATTGTGAATTTAGTATGTGAGTTAAATGTCATAAGTCAGACTTTTCTCAACATTGTGAGTTTATATCTCATAATTCTGACTTTTCTCAATATTGCGAGTTTATATCTCATAAGTCAGACTTTTCTCAATATTGTGAGTTTATATCTCATAATTCTGACTTTTCTCAATATTGCGAGTTTATATCTCATAATTCTGACTTTTCTCAATATTGCGAGTTTATATCTCATAAGTCAGACTTTTCTCAATATTGTGAGTTTATATCTCATAATTCTGACTTTTCTCAATATTGTGAGTTTATATCTCATAATTCTGACTTTTCTCAATATTGTGAGTTTATATCTCATAAGTCAGACTTTTCTCAATATTGTGAGTTTATATCTCATAATTCTGACTTTTCTCAATATTGTGAGTTTATATCTCATAATTCTGACTTTTCTCAATATTGTGAGTTTATATCTCATAAGTAAGACTTTTCTCAATATTGTGAGTTTATATCTCATAAGTCAGACTTTTCTCAATATTGTGAGTTTATATCTCATAATTCTGACTTTTCTCAATATTGTGAGTTTATATCTCATAATTCTGACTTTTCTCAATATTGTGAGTTTATATCTCATAAGTCAGACTTTTCTCAATATTGTGAGTTTATATCTCATAAGTCAGACTTTTCTCAATATTGTGAGTTTATATCTCATAATTTTGACTTTTCTCAATATTGTGAGTTTATATCTCATAATTCTGACTTTTCTCAATATTGTGAGTTTATATCTCATAAGTCAGACTTTTCTCAATATTGTGAGTTTATATCTCATAATTCTGACTTTTCTCAATATTGTGAGTTTATATCTCATAATTCTGACTTTTCTCAATATTGTGAGTTTATATCTCATAAGTCAGACTTTTCTCAATATTGCGAGTTTATATCTCATAATTCTGACTTTTCTCAATATTGTGAGTTTATATCTCATAATTCTGACTTTTCTCAATATTGTGAGTTTATATCTCATAATTCTGACTTTTCTCAATATTGTGAGTTTATATCTCATAATTCTGACTTTTCTCAATATTGCGAGTTTATATCTCATAATTCTGAATTTATAACTCGCAATTGCAACTTTATATCACGCAATTCTAAATGTAAATGTATTATAAATGTTGAAAACAGTTGTTGCTTGATATTTTCACGATACATTTTTGTTTTCAGGATTATTTGATAAATAGAAAGTTCAAACGAACAGCATTTATTTGAAATGGAAATCTTTTGTATCATTATAAATGTCTTTAATGTCAATTTTGATCAAATTTATGCTTCCTTGCTGATAGAAATTAATTGCTTTTGTTCAGAGGACTTTACAAGAAATATCCAAATGTATATACACATATATATATGTATATATGAATATATATATATATATATATATATATATATATATATATATATATATATATATATATGACTCCACTTGGCCATTTAATATTTCTGCTATTGTGTAACATTTATATAAATGCCGTTTCTGGGATATATTTACACATACTGTGCCACACTTTTTTTTCACTCACAGATTTGAGCTTGTTGTTTGGTTCTGGCATGGCACCTCTGATCACATGACCATAAAGCTGTCAGTATCAGCAGCCGCCTCTGGACTTACAGAGTGCTAATCCCCGTTAAAAGCCACACTTCCACAGCCGTCCACTCTTCTGCACTAAACATGCTTGTTTACCTGCTGGATAAGCCAATTTTATACAGATGAGATCAGCACCTCACATCCACAGGTCATTCAGCACCCTTTATTTAGCTCTAACTGTGTCTACCTGCCCCTAGTTATAGCTATAAAGTGTTTTAAGCTCTCGCAGTGCATTTACTAGCCTCACAAATGATGTGAAACTTTGTTTTATTCAGTAGGAACATTGTCTGAGGTTGTTAAAATAGGAAATGTTTCCACAGGTTACAGGCTTCTGCTGCTGGTGAGGTCAAAGTGTCACACAGGCCTGCACTTTGTTTAAGTTAGATTTGGACCAGATATTTAAGTCATTATGCGAGTAAGTAAATATAGATGTAATCAACAAACTTGTCAATCAAGCAGTAAGTGCAAAATGTAGATGATTCCAGTAAACACTGTGTAAACTCAAAACACTTTTACCATAGTGCATGATTTGAAAACCAATACATTTCGTTGTTTTCATCACATAAACGACTCCATATGTTTGGCTTTTCTCACATAGTAAACTTGCTCGATAGCTCACCTGGTACAGCATTGCACTACAGGATTTTGCCGAAATGTTGCCATATGCATGATTTCCCAATATGAATATACCTGCATGTTAATCACAGTGATTGGTTGCTCTTTCAGCTTTATGACACATGCACAAAAAATCATTGTGATTATACTTGTTTTATATGTGTTTTGCTGTACATAAGTCTAAAGACTCAAGGTATAGCGATATTTTTGCCAATAAGTCGGCGCGTTAAGAAAGCACACTGTGAGTCAAATAGTGTTGGTCCTGTCAATCTCTCTCACTTTGGCCATTCCCCTGTTGCATGTTGGGCAATGTTTCCATAGCCTGAGGGTGCAGTGCCAAACCAAACTGCCTGGTCCAGGCACAGTGATTTGTAGCCACACACACACACACACACACACACAGAGTCAGCATCTCCTCCACTGGACAGGCGGCCACACTGAAAGAAATGTACGGGCTAGAGATGTGCGCTACTTCATATTTTTCAAATCGACTAATCAGTCGGTAGTTATCTTGAAGGGAGAGTTCACCCAGACACGAAAATTGTCATTTGCTCACCTTAATGTCATTCCAAACCTGTAAAACTTACTGTCGTCTGTGGAATTTTGAAGAATGTTGGGGTTCAAAACAACACTAAACCCTATTGATTTTCATTATATGGACCAAAAAACAGACTCTCATAATATCTCCTTTTGTGTTCCACAGAAGTAGTAAATCATATAGATTTGGAACTTAAAGGGTTAGTTCACCTAAAAATGTAATTTCAGTCATTAATTCCTCTCCCACATGTCGTTCTACACCCGTAAGATCTTCGTTCATCTTCAGAACACAAATGAAGATATTTTTGATGAAATCCAATGGTTCAGTGAGTCTCTGTTGACAGAAAGATACTAAAACATATTTAAAACAGGTCATGTGACTACAGTGGTTCAACCTTAATATTATAAAGCGACGAGAATACTTTTTGTGCGCCAAAAAAACAAAATAACGACTTTATTCAACAATATCTAGTGATGGTCGATTTCAAAACACTGATTCATGAAGCTTTATGAATCTTTTGTGTCGAGTCAGTGGTTCGCGTATCAAACTGCCAAAGTCATGTGAACTACTGAAATTGCAAATCACTTATGACGTAATGAAGCCTCGTTTACTGAAATCATGTGATTCTGGTGCTCTGAACCACTGATTCGAAATAAAAGATTCGTAAAGCTTCATGAATCAGTGTTATGAAATCGTCCATCACTAGATATTGTTGAAAAGTCGTTATTTAGTTTTTTTGGTGCACAAAAAGTATTCTCGTCGCTTTATGATATTAAGGTTGAACCACTGTAGTCACATGACCTGTTTTAAATATGTTTTAGTATCTTTCTGTCAATAGAGACTCACTGAACCATCAGATTTCATCAAAAATATCTTCATTTGTGTTCTGAAGATGAACGAAAATCTTGATTGACAGGCGATCTGACCAATCATAACCCCAAATCCGCCATTTTGTCTGTCAAAGCAGTCAGGGGAGTTAGTAGATTAACGTTGGTGAACTTGATAAATTGTGTGTCCTCACGTCTTTCCGCGCTTGAAACAACATTCCTTCTGATGTTCATTCATGTTTATTTGATGCTATAAATGAACTAGTATGAAGAGATGATCGGTTCCAGTTTAGGGTTATTATATCAGTAAACCTGCTAAATAGATGTGGTTACAACCAAACTTAAATCCTCTCCATCATTTTAATACCACTTAGGTTTATAATAATTTGTTGGAGTCGTGCGTTGCCTGTTTTACACTACAAAATCTGTTGTTCATCCATAACTCTCTCCCACATGTTCCAGTCTTTTTCTGAGCATAACGTTCTTTGCTTTGCCACACATTAAATCTCTTCTATCTGTAACCCACCCCTGCCACGGCCGTGCTAAATTCATTAGCAACGCTACTGCCGCAGGAACTCAGTCCCTTAGGACAAATTAGTGTATAGATTTGAACATTGCGAGGATAAATCGTGAAATGTGCTATTCAGACCGCAGACTGTTCCAATTTAGTTATTAGTTTTACCAGCAGCCAGAGACTTCTTCTGCACTAATTTAACAAACCCTCAGACACACCCTCTCTTGTTCGTTTCGGCAGTAAAGATAAGCGCTCTGTCTATTTCTACGCCGTATCAGATTCCAGCATGCCAGAATGAGAGTATTTAGACATAAATCAACTGAAATGGTCTTGTTAAGCCCGCGGGTATGAGCCACCTACTGACCAGAAGGTCGGCGAGGGGCTCGTGCAGGTCTAATGTCTCAGTTTTGACATTATTGAACACTCTGATATGAGATATTACTCTCCGCTCACACGAACGGCGTGTATATGTATAGCGGCTGCACCACTAGGAGCTAATTACAATGACGGCTTACCTATACCGTCCTCATTCATCACGCAAGGATACGTTCCCTAGATTGCTAGCGCACATTAATTATTATTTTCTTCTTGCCTAGTGAAAATATATGAAGAACTGGCCGTGGTGAACGCTAATAGCTTGTGTCATTTCCCTCATAAAGAAGCATTTCTTCAATTCATCTGGAACTGTTATTCTACAGCGATGGGCACTTATGAAAATGTTATGGCAATATAGCGGCGGATTAGGTGTCGGGCTGGAGCACTGGCCAAGGTAGGGGCAAATAGAGCGCTGCTGTGTACCAAACCAGAGCAAAAATGTGATCAAAATTAACAAGAATGGCTCTTTCATTTCAGCTCTCTCTCTCTCGCTGGGTTACATTTGTCTCCTTCACTCTCTTTTCGCTCTACGTCTACACCCTTCCCCCGTTCTCTCGGTCCTCCATGCGTGGCCATAAGCCACATGGTGGAGTTATGGATTTAGAAATCACTCTCTCCATCCCTCCAGCCCTCCCTGTCCATTCGGTGTGGAAAAAAAGTGCCAGACTATCAGACTCCAGTAGCACAAGGCCACTACTGAGTCAAAGAGGCCCTCTGCTTCTGGGCCAGTGAGGTAGGGGAGACTCTGACCACCCTCAGCCTCGCACCACCGCCACCTATACGCTCTTCCTCTGCTCTGGAAACAAACACACACATGCACATCCACACGCACTTCCACATCGGACACACGCGTATGCGCAAACACGCGTGCTTCCAAGCTGCGAGTGTACAGAACACACCTGCCCGAATCTGCAGACAGCGGAGGTACTGTGTGAGAAAAGATTCAGCCAGGGAATTCTGTGAGTGTTTTTGTTTGCAGTATTGTTCCTCGTGGACAGCATTCCCGTACGATTCCAGCTCTTATTACAGGACAGTTTGTACCGTGTCAGAGAAAATGTGCAAAAATTGTACCCTCAGGGCAGGGCAGGGGTGGCGTTTACGAATGGCAGTTGCCATGCCCTGGCATTCAGACAAAACAGGGAAAATAAACGGCTCATGATGCTGCTTGTTAGTTCTGTTGCTTGAGTTGGTCTTTGGCAGCTTTGAAAAGCACATTTAAACACTGTGTCCTAACCAGACGTGATACGATTTCCAGCAGCAAACAATTTATCTGTCCAAACCACACTTGACTAATGAAGCGATCAGAAGAGCGTGTGGGCCGGTACAAGTACATGATCAAATTCATAAATCTCACACCATTTTAACATAATTAAATAATTGAGTGACTGAACGTGGGGTAGTCGTGGGCTAGTGGTGAGGGAGTTGGGCTTGTAATCTGAAGGTTGCCGGTTCAATTCCCACGCCGGCAGGAATTGAAAGTGGGGATTGTGAATAAACTGCACTCTCTCCACCTTCAATACCATGACTAAAGTGCCATTGAGCAAGACACCTAACCCCTAATTGCTCCCCTTGTAAGTCGCTTTGGATAAAAGCGTCTGCTAAATGAAGAAAAATGAAAAAAAATGAAATGAACCGATCATAGAATGCACTTGTTTGTTCACCTTGAGTTTATAGTTTGAACATTGTTGTTTCCTTTCCTTTATTTTCAAGGTAATTTAGCCTATCCGTCGTCTATAAAGGTCTCGATATTCAATCTCACATTACATTCTTTACATTAGACTATCATTGTCATACTTTGTATGAGAGCCGCGACACTGCAGAAATAGAAACTGTTTGTAAAGTAGAACCGTCACGTATCACCGCTGCGGCTGGTTAGTGCAAAAAAACCCTTTGATTAACACGGAAAAACCTGTCTAGGACACTGCGAAGGCTTCGGGCTGTTTCAGAATTTGCATTGACTTCATATTGTTGTGAAGTCATACTCTACCAATTCTTTTTGTATGGTGGATTTTTGCCCACAATTTGTTGCACATAACATGATTACTTGAGAATGTCATTGTTGTATGGCCAGAAGGAATCATGTCATACTGTAGGTTTTTGTGAAACGCCACCACTGGGACGGGGGTGTCCAATCCTTGCGTTCTACAGAGTAATCATAAAGACGTTGATAAGCTGATTTAGGTGTGTTCAATTAGGATTGAAACCAAACTCACTGCTTTGCACATTTTGTATGTCTGCCTTATCTTTAGGTTGTGTCCTAAATCGCACCCTATACCCTTAAACAGGGCACTATTTGAGGGAACAGCCATTTAGTGGTTTCCGAAACCTTAGTGGACGATATCGAGTGCACTCATTCAATCCCAGAACACGCTGCAATAATAAGTGTGAAACTGTCTGAACATGGGGCTACATTGCGCATGCGTCGCAACCGTGCGACGCATACACGAACCGAACCGAGACAAGTGAAACGGTTCGGGTGTTTTTTCATGTACCGTGCCACCCCTAATACATATATATATATATATATATATATATATGAATATGTTTCCGCTCATGCTGATTGGGCAGACATGTTGATTGCTGATTAACGACTGCTGGTTGGAGTGATGTGATGATTAGTTAGATCATTTGAACGTGTTCCTCCCAAACTTCGTTAATAAAACATATCAAGGGAACGAATTAGTAAATCGAGTGCACGATTTAGGCAAGATTTTCTTCCTGCATGTCATGTGCGGGGCTCTGTAATGGCGTAATATCATACTGGTATAAATTCATTTTTAAGTGGTTATTAAATTAATTAAGGTTTATACATAGTTTCCAAGACATAGTTTGTCTTACTTCTGGAGCTGCCAGTTTGCAACGTCTCAAATGATAGTTAAACATCAAGCACAATGCAATGCACAATTCCAGCACATTCAGTGTCCAAATTCACTCCTAGTGGGTAGGGATTAGTGAATGATGGCATGAGGGGTGATTTCGAAGCGTCAGTATCAGTTCGTGGAGCTCTCGCCTGATGAGCTGATAATATGAATCAGGTGTGTTAAATAAAGAAGACCTGCAAAACGTGCAGAGCGATGGGTCACACAGCTCAAGGAGACAACAGCTCATCACTAGAGCAGTACTTAATACCTGATTTACCACTAAACGTGCATGTTAGTACCTTATAGTAATATGTACCCTTAAACCCAAAGTATACTTTGGTTTTTACGCGTGCACTAAGACAGTAAAATGTTTTAAAGGGATTAGTTCACTCAAAAAAATTGTTTCAAATATCTTCTTACATGTTCAGCAGAAGAAAGAAATCATTTTTGGGTGAACTATCTCCCAAATCAACGCTCAAAGAAGCTGACAAGTTCACTAGTTTTCAGTGAGACACCTAAAATATTCTGGGAATTGGAGTTAAGAAACGGTTTAGTGATAGAATTATCAGATAGAGTCATCAATGTCAGATTTTCCCATGCATACTCTAGGAGGAGGATAAGCAACAACAACAAAAACAAACTTCTGGAGATGGCATCGATAATAAATGCATGCATTGATGAGCACCTGTGTGAGGGGATTCAAACATAAATGCACATCTAGTGTTTTTTCTTTCTAGTGCACATGTGTCAACTACATGTGTTTGTGCATGCTATCAGATGGAGTATACACTGCAAGGTTATGCGTTTGACTAAGGCACTACTATAAACCTTTTAGGGGTAAATTGTTGTCTCTTTAAGGGTATACGGCACTAACGGTACAATTTTTGTGCATGTATGTGCCTTTTCTTCCGTTTGTTTACAATACCTGTTTAGCCTCACTTGAAGCATTTACATTTATAGAGCATGTCTGTGCATTATATGTATGTGTGAACATGTTACATACGTAGTAAAATACTCCACGGAGCGAGGGGAACAGGATGTGTCGGGCAAGTGTCAAAACTTGGCCCGGATGATGTAGCTGGCACTTACGCCAGCTCCCAGCCAAACCTCAGCCGTCCTTTAGAGATTTGCAGCGTTTGCCACTGAGCAGGAAATCAGCAGGCCGTGATTGTTTTCTCATCAAACCTGGCTTATTTTCACACGGGTTGCCTCTCGCGTACGGTGTTATTATTTGCTGAATGGAGGTCTTTTGCTGTGCCACACGTCGCATTATGAGTCGCCTCTCTGATTGGCTGCCCGGGAGACTTCGGGACATGTTACGGCGCGGTGCCAGGATTGAGTTACAACACAATTAGCGCAACTGGTAGGAGAAAAATGACATGGTTAGTGTTTACAGATGGGGGTGAATAGGGGATGACAAGGAAAGGAGGATGTGTTTGCGAACTCTGGTATCAGTGTTGAGGAGTGATGAACTAAAAATAGCAGTTTTTCAGTAGCTGCACACTTTGAGGCAAATCCTATAGATGTATGAGCTGTTGGAGAAAAATTTAATTACACAAATGAAAAAAACATCAGTAAAATAAACTTGACTGTGAACATAAGCTACAAATAATATACGATCAAATCTCAACATAATTAATACACTCCAATAAGCGCAATCTACTGTGATGTCACAATCAAGTTGAATTGTGGGATATAGAGCTGAAGTGTACATCAGAGTAGACTCACTCCCTCGGTCAAAGGGGACGAGGGTCTGTCCTTATAAACTTCCCTGCGATTGACCCTTCGTAAAGACCCGCCCCCTTTAGTTACTGTTGCCATGCGCTCTCACGCCACACATCATGTTCTCACACAGTGAAAAATACATAGAGGAGCAAAGAGGACACTGACAACGTATGAAACAGTTTCATATTTAATATATCGTAATTTTTTAAAGAAGTTGAATCAATAAATAGCGTCTAGTGTGTGTTTAATGTGTGGTGACAGATCGCTGTAGCTCCTCGTGAACCGATCATCTCTTCATACTAGTTCATTTATAGCATCAAATAAACATGAATGAACATCAGAAGGAATGTTGTTTCAAGCGCCGAAAGACGTGAGGACACACAATTTATCAAGTTCACCAACGTTAATCTACTAACTCCCCTGACGGCTTTGATGGACAAAATGGCGGATTCGGGGTTATGATTGGTCAGATCGCCTGTCAATCAAACTCCCAGCGAAGGTTAAATTGGCGGCAGGGATTCCCCTGAGAGGAAGTGCTTAGGGAAGTTCACGAGTGCGTGTCTAAAACTGGAGTGGAACGCAGCCAAGGTCTTACGCACTCAACTCGCACGACCGCGCACACTGCAATGATGTCATTTCCACCGCGCTAGTGCGGATACCGCGAGTATAAACAAAGACTACAGATATAGAAAAAAGGCCCTGGCTGCGTTACATTCGAACTTCGCTAACAACTTCCTCGGGGGAATCCCTGTCGCCATTTTGAAGTCCGTTCCACTTCATGACGTGGATGAGGGAAGTTCATATGGACAGACCCTCGCTCCCTCAAGGTTTCGCCAGTAGTTTGCACTCGTGCAACGTAAGCAATGACGGACGTGCGAGACAACGAGACTGAGGGAAGTTAGCGAGGGAAGGGCATAAAAAAACGAAATGGAACGCAGGCCCTGTCCCAAATGGCAGCCTAAACACTCACAGTCTTCCTACGAGTCCGCACTTTCATGTCATGATGACTGACGGGAGGAAGTGTGCTGCGGAGCTCGCACCAGTGTGAGTGTGCACCAAGGGTGCATATCAAACGCGAGCACTCTTCTGAAACCTAAAATTCACAAATGGAACACCATTCGGTTTCGTGGACTTAACAGACACGCGCAAGTGGTGGCCATTGTAAGCCCACAAAACCGAAAGTGCCATTTGTGACGGGGCCAAAAGCGGTTCGCTCCTATTAGTTATAAATGGGCGAAACTGCAACGTGCAATATGGCGGAATATGTCCCGCCTTCTAAATAAAAGAGCCAATCACTGATTGATAAAGTCACTGCGTCACTGCAGCTGCTGTTGAAGCTCCGGTTCCCAGAAACCTGAGACTCGGGCTCAAAACTACACATGCGTATTGGTCCGTCTAGTCTGAGCAAACAACTTTTATGGGACAGTTTATGTCAGATTTTGTTGCTGATTTAAAATATGTTATTCATAGGTTTTGCAAGTATGACTTTCCTTGAAAGGGACTTTCAAGCTTTTAATAAGTTGGCGGTGTAGCTCAACATTAATTTTGTTAATAATATTATATGCATTAATTATATATAATGTGATATAATTATAGTTAGTTTCAAGTGTTTTTACTGTAAATTGTGTCCACTAACTACTTTCTTTGGCTCTTTAAAGAAATGGACACCTCCGTGACGCGTTGTTTTCTGCATTTTAACCAACGACAGTCTCATCATTACAATCTTCCCACCTCCTGACCACACACGCACACATTTACCCTTCCAGGAAAGGTAAGGGAGATGCCCTCTCGTTTCCCGTACAGCTGTAACCTCAAAAGGTGATCCATTATAATGTTTATCATTCTTTTCTGGGAAACAGGTTATAAAGAAGAAGTCTGGATGCTCTGTTTATTGACACACTGATTCTCAGCGTTGACGCAGCGCCTTAAGAATGATCAGCGGCCACCTAAAGACTCCCATTAAGCTATCTTGTTTTTCCTACATACACCTGATCTGGGATCAGTCATGCCAATACACTCAATTACCCAGCGTGAATCACCGCAAGGTTACAAACAGACTCAGTTAGTGGAGCCGAGGGGTGTTGTAGTTATTTAGAAGGGTGGAGGGCTGGTCACTGCTTTCCACTGACTCTCCACAGCTGAAACGTCTATTAAAAGAACTACTGAGAATAGATTGTTTGACTTTGTCAGACGTGTGTTTGCCTTTCCTGTTCGTAAATCAACGGCGTCTGGTGTCCAACGTCAAAAAGGGATCCTTTTCCAAAAATAGGCAGTACATCATTGAGAAATGGAGAGTTCCTTTGGGTGATGATTTATAAAATGTTTTTGAATATTCAAAATTTATTGCAAATTAAAAACAAACAAACAAAAAGACACGCCATTGACTCAAAGTACAGAATCATGTTTACTCACCAAGTGGCCATCAAATAGCAACCGCAATGAAATGCTTGGTTTCAATAAGCGTACAAATCTAACTTTAAAATGGCAACCCATAATTGCTATAATTGCCAGTTACTGGTTGCACAACAAACCTGAACAAATAACAACACACCCAAGATTCTCTGGACTGACTTAAAATATAACTTTGCATATACTTCATTGGCACATAAACATTAAAGGGTTAGTTCACCCAAAAATGAAAATTCAGTCATTAATTCCTCGTGTGGTTCTACACCCGTAAGATCTTCGTTCATCTTCAGAACACAAATGAAGATATTTTTGATGAAATCCGATGGTTCAGTGAGTCTCTATTGACAGAGTAATGACAAGTCAGCGGGTTGAAATCCAAATGCAGCTTTATTTGGAAACATAGTCAGACAGGCAATGGTCAAGGAAACAGCAAACAGCAAACAGCAATGGCAGAGAACAGGCAGGCTCGTAGTGATAATTCAGGCAATAAATCAAAGGTAGGCAGATAAACATCAGAAAACGAAGAAACAGGCAGGATCAAAACACGGGCAGACAAGACAGGAATGAACGCTTGGAAAGTTTTACAAGACCTCGCAACTGAGTGTGTGTGAGTTAAACTTAAATATGGTGGGATGATGAGTGTCAGCTGGAGCAGTGATTAGTGACAGATGCGGGGATTCTGGGAAATGTAGTTCGTGGATTGAGTGGGTGTGTGGTGCATAGAGTCCATAATGTGGAAGGGTGACCTCTGGTGGTAAGTGGATGAAAGATGACGGACCAGATTCATTACACAGAGTTTCAGAAAGACACTAAAACATATTTAAAACAGGTCATGTGACTACAGTGGTTCAACCTTAATATTATAAAGCGACGAGAATACTTTTTGTGCACCAAAAAAACAAAATAACGACTTTTCGACAATATCTACGATTTCAAAACACTGCTTCATGAAGCTTTACGAATCTTTTGTTTCGAATCAATGTTTCAGTTCGCGTATCAAACTATCAAAGTCACGTGAACTATTGAAATTGCGAATCACTTATGACGTGACGAAGCCTCGTTTACTGAAATCATGTGATTTTGGTGCTCCGAACCACTGATTCGAAACAAAAGATTCGGAAAGCTTCATGAATCAGTGTTTTGAAATCGACCATCACTAGATATTGTTGAATAAAGTCGTTATTTCGTTTTTTTGCCGCACAAAAAGTATTCTCGTCGCTTTATAATTATAAGGTTGAACCACTGTAGTCACATGACCTGTTTTAAATGTTTTAGTATCTTTCTGTACATCTGAAAGAAGAATCACGTATGACGTAACGAAGCCTCGTTTACTGAAATCTCGTGACTTTGGCGCTCCGAACCGCTGATTCGAAACAAAAGGTTAGCATGCGCACCCCGACTGGTCTGCGTCTATGCATCTCCGTACGCAACAAACTGCGATGCATTGTACATCATGTCAGCATTTAACCAACAAATAGCAGCAATAAAATATTTGTTTTTACAGTATAAATTGTGCAGAACCGCAGAGGAAAAATATTAGACACCCAAAAATCTCTTACTCACCTCAAAATTGGTTATTTATGTGAGTGTTGGCAATTTCTCATGAACTGATGAAACTATATTCTTCTTCTCAAGCAGAGAGAAAACTTTACCATACAAAAACTGAATAAGCTTGTTTGTGATCAAATAAATCTAGCTTCTTTTTGCCTGTTTTCCCGCACAATTATTCCTGTTCTTGTCGTTGATGGATGACGTTTTCTTTCAGCAGGTTAATGAGGCATTGGTGTTCTTAGGGCCCTTGCCAGTGTACTGACTATCTAATGCTGCAGTTCTAACATGATTTCAGTCTTCAACTGATATTAAAAGGGAGAATATATATTTGCTGTTGGTGTACTTCTCAAAACATTTCACATTCACATTTTTTTAATAACCTTTACATTTTAACAGACTGGGAAGTCCACCAAGACATCTAAAATGACAGGTTCGGAGTTCTTAAAGGAAATCACAGTGTTTGCAAGAGAATAGTATTTTAGTTT
Organism: Zacco platypus; assembly: GCA_038088235.1. Classification (NCBI taxonomy): domain Eukaryota; kingdom Metazoa; phylum Chordata; class Actinopteri; order Cypriniformes; family Xenocyprididae; genus Zacco; species Zacco platypus. The sequence continues at coordinate 3,979,118 of CM076068.1, forward strand.
TAGGTCAGATTTAAGTTTTAGGGTTTGGTTCTGAGTAAATGAAGTGCTGCATCAGCGTCACGACGGCCAACACGTGATACGGTTTGAATAGAGCCTTATGTTGAGCGGCTGATGCTGAATTAATTGCAGTGGTTAATGCTTAAGGTTTGGAATTTAAAACAAACTGACCAGGTGTTTGAGTCGCCTTATGAAGCTGTAATGACTGCATCTTCCAGCGCTTGTTGCTATAACAACACAGAACTATAACACACAGAACAGGACAGCTGAGTTTTGCATGTCTCTGTGTCTGTGTGTGTGTGTGTGTGTGTGAGAGAGAGAGAGAGAGAGAGATTGTGTGTGTCTGAGTCTGAGTGTGTGTGTGTGTGTGTGTGAGAGAGAGAGAGAGAGAGAGAGAGAGAGAGATTGTGTGTGTGTCTAGGTGTCTGTTTGTGAGAGTGTGTGTGTGTGCATGTCTGTGTGTGCGTTTCTGCGTGTCTGTGTATATGTGTGTCTTTGCATGTCTCTGTGTGTGTTTGCGTGTGTGTGTGAGAGAGAGAGAGAGAGATTGTGTGTGTGTGTCTAGGTGTCTGTTTGTGAGAGTGTGTGTGTGTATCGATGTCTGTGTGTGTTTGTGTGTGTGTGTGAGAGAGAGAGAGAGAGAGAGAGATTGTGTGTGTGTCTAGGTGTCTGTTTGTGAGAGTGTGTGTGTGTGCATGTCTGTGTGTGCGTTTCTGCGTGTCTGTGTATATGTGTGTCTTTGCATGTCTCTGTGTGTGTTTGCGTGTGTGTGTGAGAGAGAGAGAGAGAGATTGTGTGTGTGTGTCTAGGTGTCTGTTTGTGAGAGTGTGTGTGTGTATCGATGTCTGTGTGTTTGTGTGTGTGTGTGAGAGAGAGAGAGAGAGAGAGAGAGAGATTGTGTGTGTGTGTCTAGGTGTCTGTTTGTGAGAGTGTGTGTGTGTATCGATGTCTGTGTGTGTTTGTGTGTGTGTGTGAGAGAGAGAGAGAGAGAGAGAGATTGTGTGTGTGTGTCTAGGTGTCTGTTTGTGAGAGTGTGTGTGTGTATCGATGTCTGTGTGTGTTTGTGTGTGTGTGTGAGAGAGAGAGAGAGAGAGAGAGATTGTGTGTGTGTCTAGGTGTCTGTTTGTGAGAGTGTGTGTGTGTATCGATGTCTGTGTGTGTTTGTGTGTGTGTGTGAGAGAGAGAGAGAGAGAGAGAGATTGTGTGTGTGTCTAGGTGTCTGTTTGTGAGAGTGTGTGTGTGTATCGATGTCTGTGTGTGTTTGTGTGTGTGTGTGAGAGAGAGAGAGAGAGAGAGAGATTGTGTGTGTGTCTAGGTGTCTGTTTGTGAGAGTGTGTGTGTGTATCGATGTCTGTGTGTGTGTGTGTGTGAGAGAGAGAGAGAGAGAGATTGTGTGTGTGTCTAGGTGTCTGTTTGTGAGAGTGTGTGTGTGTGCATGTCTGTGTGTGCGTTTCTGCGTGTCTGTGTATATGTGTGTCTTTGCATGTCTCTGTGTGTGTTTGCGTGTGTGTGTGAGAGAGAGAGAGAGAGATTGTGTGTGTGTGTCTAGGTGTCTGTTTGTGAGAGTGTGTGTGTGTATCGATGTCTGTGTGTGTTTGTGTGTGTGTGTGAGAGAGAGAGAGAGAGAGAGAGATTGTGTGTGTGTCTAGGTGTCTGTTTGTGAGAGTGTGTGTGTGTGCATGTCTGTGTGTGCGTTTCTGCGTGTCTGTGTATATGTGTGTCTTTGCATGTCTCTGTGTGTGTTTGCGTGTGTGTGTGAGAGAGAGAGAGAGAGATTGTGTGTGTGTGTCTAGGTGTCTGTTTGTGAGAGTGTGTGTGTGTATGGATGTCTGTGTGTGTTTGTGTGTGTGTGTGAGAGAGAGAGAGAGAGAGAGAGAGAGAGAGAGATTGTGTGTGTGTGTCTAGGTGTCTGTTTGTGAGAGTGTGTGTGTGTGCATGTCTGTGTGTGCGTTTCTGCGTGTCTGTGTATATGTGTGTCTTTGCATGTCTCTGTGTGTGTTTGCGTGTGTGTGTGAGAGAGAGAGAGAGAGATTGTGTGTGTGTGTCTAGGTGTCTGTTTGTGAGAGTGTGTGTGTGTATGGATGTCTGTGTGTGTTTGTGTGTGTGTGTGAGAGAGAGAGAGAGAGAGAGAGAGAGAGAGAGAGATTGTGTGTGTGTGTCTAGGTGTCTGTTTGTGAGAGTGTGTGTGTGTGTGTGTATGGATGTCTGTGTGTCTTTGTATGTGTGTGTGTGTGTGTGTGTGTGAGTGTGTGTGTGTGTGTGTACTTTTGACTGTACTTGTGAGGACCAAACATCCTCACTTATATTGTGAAACACTTTCTCAAGCCACTAGTGAGACATTGACTGGTCCTCACTAGATAAAAAGGCTTATAAATCAACCAAAAGATGTTTTTTATTTAAATCTAGTGATGGTCACATGATTCTGTGATGGTAGTTTTAGGAGTAGAAGTTGGGTTAGGACAGAGAAAATATCACTGACCTGATATAAAATCAGTGGAAGTCTATGCAATGTCCTCACTAAGATAGCAATACAGATGTGTGTGTGTGTGTGTGTGTGCGTGAGAGATACCCTTTCCACTGCAGTCAGCAGCACCTGGACCAACTTTACTCAGACTTGTACATTATCATCAAGGATACCCTGCAAAAAATCAGCCTTTTATGTTGTTAGGGTTACGCTGTTCGAGAGGAAGGAGCCTTGGAGTTTCTGTTTAAATATCTCGAAAAAATAGTACATTTAGTCTTTCCTGAAAAACTCTTATGAGATGATGATCCGTACTTAGGAACAGACCAGCTTAAGTTTTGCCGTCAATTTAAAATTTATTACATACTACAAATGTTTTGCCTCCTTTTAGCTTTCCCTCATTAATAAGAGCACTCATGCCAGGACTCCAGATAATAAAATCACATGCAGCCAGGACTTGGACTGCAGTGGTCTATTAAGGACAGGTGTAAATAGTTTAAATTTATGTGCTTACGGGTTAAGCAGAGGACATAAGTTTAGTCCCTCATGAGAAGACGATCTGTGTGCGGACAGAGGCCAGCTTAATTTTTTTTTGCTGTCAATTAGAAATTTATTACTTAATATGAAAGTTCTGGCAGGTTAAGCAGAGGACATGTCATGCCACGCCACATGTTTATCACAAACACATAAAGAGCGATTGTCAGTGTTCAGATGATATTGCTCAATGTTGGTAGTTTAATGTTTCAAGCTCACTTCCCCTATTCCTTTACATTTACATGACCTTGCAGTCATCGAACACTCGCTTAAAGCTCACTTTACAATACAGTTTCATATTTTAACAGTTAACCACATCGAATTAACAATAAAAAACCGTTCATTTCAACATTTTACTAATACATTACAAAAGTCAAAATGTTGTATGTTAATATTATTTAATATACCTGAGCATTATTGAATTAACAATGTAGAGTTGCATTTTTATTATCTAACATTAACAAAGATTAATAAATACTGTAACAGATTGCTCACTGTTAATGCATTAATTAATATTAACTAATGGCCCCTCATTATAAAGTGTTATCTCTAAAAACATATGTAATTTAATAACACAAATGAGCAAATCTCAAAATGAATATGCATTTGAATATGCATACTGAACATTGTAAAAAAGTTTTTTTAAATGAATTAAACTTAAAATGTAAAATGTAAAAATGTACATGATTTATCACAACTTTTTTTTCTTCTTCAGGTGACAATATTTTGAGTAAACTAATCTCTTTCTTACATTAACTCAAATGTTTAGTTTCAAATAACTCAATTTTAAGGCAAACAGGTTCATTACTTTAAAGTTAAACCAACAAATATATATATATATATGGCAGTGTTATTAGTAATCTGCCAAAACATGAATATTATTAGAGTCTTATCAGTATCAGCCATAATTGAAGTAAAACAAGCTAAAAACACGGTAGCGAACACTAAAATAACGTTATTTTCATTTCATTTTGTCAAATTAACTTGGATAATTAATGTAGTTCAGATAAAATAATATTTAGAGCTTCTGTTGATTAAACCAATCGCTTTCATTGTATCAACTCAAATTTTTAATTTGAATCAACTCAAAATGTAAAGGCAACGTACTTTTTTTAAGTTTAACCAACAATTCTTTTACAGTAAAGTTGCTGTCTCTTTTCATACGTGCATCTTAGTGTCTCAATAATAATCCTCTATCTGTAAAATGCTGGCTTCTCTCTGCCTTAAACAAACCCTCGTTCACGGCACATCTTGCCAGTAGCCGTCACCGTAATTCGGTCCGTCTTTCACAAACGCCTAGTATTAAATTCTCCCAATGGGGACAGCTTACGAAAAGGACCATTGCCAACAATGTCTAGTGAGTGCAAATGTTTATTTAAAAAGTTATGTTTGAGTATTGATTTGATTTCTCTCTCTCTCCCCCTTCTCTCCTTGGCTTAAAGACTCCGTCTGTCCATCATGCATTTCAGCGCCAGGCAGGTCTCATTATGGTCCTCTCCGTCCCAGCCAGCCATGATAAGAGAGACACAATGTTGGCCCGGCCAAGAAAAACACTTTAGACCCTAAGCCGGTTTCACGTTGGAACATGGATATAGAATATCTCACCTTTGCGAGGAGACAGAAATGGACAGAAAACATTATTATCCCATTTATTCGTCCCCCCGTTTCGAACGTCAGTTTGTATTTAATTACCTCCAAATGAGGTTATGTTTCATTTGCAGTGAAACAAGCCCTCTACAATTCTAATAAAATGTTCTACATTTCTCTTATTATGGTTTCCCGTTTGCTCACGGTGTCTGCCGCCTCGGCGCGAGGCCTAGGTAAATGGCAAGTAGGAACCCGCAAACCTTTCGTCCGCTGGCATCACCGAATCGTGCCAAAGAGTCCATCTCATTTTGAAAACCTAGACGCATCAATATACCTCTTCCACATGAGGGCAGGAAAAACAAATTATAAAGGGGAAGGGTGTTTGGAGCTGTCCGGACAATTTTGACAGGTGAACATAAACCATTCCCTCCATGAACTCAGTTTGCTTTGTCAATATGGGAGTATTCATTAGTTCCACGTATTGCGGCAACACTGGCTTTTAATTTTGCGCTCTTGAGGGATCATAAATACTGGAAACTGTGCATTTGATTTCATTAAATATTCAAAGTTCATTTACTACTAATTTTTTGTTTGTTTTCTGTGCTAATAATCGGGTCAAATGTCTTCACTTGTATAGTGAAAAATTATGGCAACTATTGAAGACATTTTACCAGTCCTCACTAGTTAAAAAGGCTTATAAATTGACCAAGAAATATATTTTTTTATTTAAATCAGGTGTTTTGCACATGTTTCTGTGATGGGTAGAGGTTGGGTTAGGCGGTAGAAAATATCATTAACCTGATATAAAATGAATAGAAGTCTATGCAATGTCCTCTATGCAATTTATGGTTTGCCCAAAAATATGAAGCAGCACAGCTGTTTTCAACACTGATGATAATAATAATAATAAATGTTTCCTGAGCAGCCGTTTTAGAAATATATTTTCAGTAAATGCATGTGTAATGTGCATGTAATAACTAAATTGATTTGATTGTGTAATATCAGAATAGACATCTGTACACATCATTTGGAGAGATTTGGGCACAACTTGTACTTTAGCCTTAAGTTTATTTAAGTTTTCGTGGTTGTGTGCTGTTCACAAACTACCTACGTTGTACACGTGCTATTTTTACATGTTTTTTCAGAGCTCTGCCCTATCTGCCGTGTGCGCGTTTCCTCAGGGAGTCTCCAGCTTGTTACAGCTCCTTCTGTTTACTCGCCTGATTCCAACTCTCTTAATTCTCAATAAAGCTCCAAAAGCACTTTTTTGTGTCTAATGCAGTGCTGGAGATCTTCAACAGTTAATGATTGTCTCTTTTCAGAAATGTTAGGCTGAATGTCTCCTTGTGTTTATCCATGGACATTTATAATGCCTGGATAAAGCTAACCAGCCACCAAATGACTAGTCGAATCATATCATATCATATCATTTCATCATATCATATATCATATCACATCATATAACATCATATCGTATCGTATCTTGTATCATCGTATCGTATCTCTCGTATCATATCGTGTCTCTTGTATCATATCATATCGCATCTTATCATATCTCTCCGTTAATATTGTGTCGTATCGTAGCATATCGTATCGCATCGAATCTCTCGTATCGTATTGAATCTCATATCGCATCAAATCTCTCGTATCGTATTGAATCTCTTGTATTGTATTGTATCATATATCTCTCGTATTGTACCGTATCGTATCTCTCGTATCCTATCGTGTCGTATCCAATCTCTCATATCATATTGCATTGTTTTGCATCCAATCCCTTGTATCGTATTGTATCGTATCATATCATATTGTATTGTATCTCTCGTATCGTATCAAATTGTATCTCTCATGTCATATCAAATCTCTCGTGTCGTATCGAATCTCTCGTATTGTATCGCATCGGGTCGTATCGCATCATATCTCTCCTATCATAGTCAATGTTGGGAAAAGTTACTTTTTAAAGTAATGCAGTTGCTTTTGCTTTTGCCTGTAGCCCATCCCAGTCTTGTGCAGGTCTACCATTTTATCCCTGACGTCCTTACACAACTCTCTGGTATTGGCCATTGTGGAGAGGTTGGAGTCTGTTTGATGGAGTGTGTGGACAGGTGTCTTTTATACAGGTAATGAGTGGAGAACAGGAGGGCCTCTTAAATAAAAACTAACAGGTCTGTGTGAGCCGCAATTCTTACTGGTTGGTAGGTGATCAAACACTTATGTCATGCAATAAAATGCAAATTAATTACTTAAAAATCAGGATTTTTGTTTTAGATTCTGTCACCTATGATAAAAATCACAGACTTCTACATGCTTTGTAAGTGGGCAAACCTGCAAAATCGGCAGTGTATCAAATACTTGTTCTCCCCACTGTGTATGTTCTTCAGTTCAGACAAAAGTTAAGGTTTGACAACAAGGACAGTTTTTGCATGTATTTTCAGCATGTTTAAGTATTTTAAATGCATATAAATATTCAAATTGAAGAACATTTGCTGTTTGGTTACAGTTTGGTCTGTTAGAGTTTTTATATCTAAAATTACATGCCATTTTGGTTAAATATTTTGTAAAGAACACTTTCACCAAAAAATACAAACTAATGATTATAGTTTTCCATGCCCTTTAATAAGAATTTTTTATAGATATTGTCTTACAAATGAAGTTTCCCCACTATAATCAACTGGGTATTTCTGGGAAAACACACACACACACAGACACACATTGAAGTTGTGCTCTGAAACACGGACTTTGCTTTTTATCAGATCTCGCATTATAACGTTTGCTCCCATTGGAGTTGTGAGCAGCAGTTCAAACCAGTGCAGTCTTTCATGCCATTCCTGAAAGAGTCATACAAACAATAGACTTCAATTACAGGGACTCCTGCATCTGATTAATCTACTTACATTGGCAGTAGCTGAACATATCTCCACATATCATTACATCAGGTCATAAATGCTGCAGTTATTAGTACAAGAAATTGCTGTTTGGTCTACAGCGCTGAATGAAGCGTATCGAGGTGGCGTACAAACAATTTGACGGACGTTCTGTTTTGCCCTCTTAGCTTCTTATTTTCCAGAACATTTTGTAAAGAAAAGCCTCATATTTCTGGTCCAAGAGCACCGGAGGAAGGTCTTATGTCATGATTGGGCAGAGTAATTGGCGAATAGTCTGACTGACGATAGCTCGCATGGATGCTTAGGACAGTGAGGAGTAACAACTCACAGCATTTGCTATTTTTTAAGATATTATTGGTTTCCTAGAAACTAGTTTCCCTCAGTTAACAGTGCAGCAGAACAAAGCTGCACATTGATGCTTCAGGTCGTTCTGAAGCAACAATCAAACGCCATCTAAATTGCTATCTGGGAAAGCTCATTCTAGCAAATCTGTTTCAGACATTTTTACTTGAACAATTAAAAAAAAAAGTTATGCATTTGAGACCGTTTGACATGTCTTCTTTTTTATACTGAATGATTTAGCTAAGTGCTGATGCTGTCTGTCACTATTTGTTTGTACTTATTTTGGGATTTTTTTTTCTTTTTGTTTTGTAGTAAATTTTGTGTAAATGTATCTCAAGTGCCACTGCACAATAATTTTCTTAATCTGTGTTTTTGTCATGTTTTTCAGTACTAATTTCTAAACATTCTTGAAAAAATAAAGCACAAATGTGTAAAGCAAAAGATTGGTTTCCTCCATCAATTTAAAACATTTTTTTCCTGTTTTTATTCTTTTAAACACAAAATTATATTTTTTAGATTTCTGCTTAAAATCAAATAAAAAAGCAGCAATACAAAAGTCTTAATATCTTACAGACACAGAATAATATTTCATTATTTTGCTTCAAAATACTGGAAAATTTGATTAAAAATGGATGAATAAATTAAATTAAAAAATCCTTTTTTCCTCTTCCTGTATTCATCCATCCATACCTCCATCCATCTTCCCTTTTTCCTCTTCCCGTTCCCATCCATCCATCTTCCCTTTTTCCTCTTCCCATTCCCATCCATCCATCCATCCATCTTCCCTTTTCCTCTTCTCGTTCCCATCCATCCATCCATCTTCCCTTTTTCCTCTTCCCGTTCCTATCCATATCCATCCATCCATCCATCCATCCATCCAACTTCCCTTTTTCCTCTTCCTGTGTCCATCCATCCATCCATCCATCCATCCATCCATCCATCCATCCATCCATCTTCCCGTTTTCCTCTTCCTGTTCCTATCCATATCCATCCATCCATCCATCCATCCATCCATCCATCCATCCATCCGTCCATCCAACTTCCCTTTTTCCTCTTCCTGTGTCCATCCATCCATCCATATTCCCTTTTTCCTCTTCCTGTTCCTATCCATATCCATCCATCCATCCATCCATCCAACTTCCCTTTTTCCTCTTCCTGTGTCCATCCATCCATCCATCTTCCCTTTTTCCTCTTCCCGTTCCTATCCATATCCATCCATCCATCTATCCATCTTCCCTTTTTCCTCTTCCTGTTCCCATCCATCCATCTTCCATTTTCCTCTTCCTGTTCCCATCCATCCATCTATCATCCCTTTTTCCTCTTCCTTTTTCCATCCATCCATCCATCTTCCATTTTTCCTCCTCGCTTTCCCATCCATCAATTCATCCAGCCACCCTCTTCCCTTTTTCCTCTTCCTATTTCCATCCATCCATCCATCCACCCTCCTCCCTTTTTCATCTTCCTGTTTCCATCCATCCATCCATCTTCCCTTTTTCCTCTTCCATTCATCCATCCATCCATCCATCCATCTTCCCTTTTCCTCTTCCATTCATCCATCCATCCATCCATCCATCCATCTTCCCTTTTTCCTCTTCCATTCATTCATTCATCCATCCATTCATCCATTCATCCATCCATCCATCCATCCATCACCAGAATGGATGAGAAATGATGGAAATTCATGTTCAGCTCTGAAAGTCACAGTTAGTAGTTTTAGTTCAGTTCAGTGTGTAACTGCAGCGGATGTGTAAAAAATAAAAAGCCTTACATTTTGCGCCAGAAATGGAGTAAATGTATAAATCTATCCTCAGACATTGTCTACTTAAGCACATAGCTTCACAGTTGGCACCTACTTTTTATTAGTAGATAACTACATTTGCAGTAGAGTAGCATGAATGCAGTTTAACTGCAAATTATTATTGATTGTTGTTTGGTGAAATGAAATCTTCACTTCAAGATGTCAGGAACGAATTCAGGGCTCAAAACTGCTGCTAACAGGCCTGTCAGAACCCAGTACAGCTGGAGTTGTTGGAGAGGGTTTTGGGGCAGGAGTGCACTGGATCTGCCTCATTAGCTGTCAATCAGATAAGCCAGTTCGCTGACATGATCATTAGTGTAATTGTGTGTGTTAACCAGGCCTAGACTGATGCCTCTGGCACTGCACACTGTACACTGTATCTGATGGATGAACACCCGACCTTGGCAAAGAGAGATGCTTCTAGCTTGGCCGGTGCACACAGCCACAAAAATACACACGCAGATACCGAAAATGACGCCACGGTCCGGTCAAGCGCAGGCCGGACGGATGCATTAACATTTCTGCAACACTTAAACTTGCGGAGACAGAAGAGAGGAAAAAGAAGGAAAGCGGGAGATGACTGCTTCTTCACCAGCTCCCAGTTGAATTATGGGACGTGGAGGCAGACATGGCAAGGTTTCATAGCTCATTGGTTTTCAGAGCTGCGGCTTAGTCGCACCACACGGATGTAATTTGTACCACATGTGTTCGAACGTGCCCTTTCACAGAAAAAGTGGGTGCTTTAGACACTTTGCACAAGGAGCGTAGTAAAAAATAAAAGTCTAAAGGGTCGGCGTTCTCCTCTCGCGGTGAAAAAGGCCGTGCCCTGACACGAGATGACAAGGTGGAATAGTGAGTGGGTTTGAGGGAAGGCAGGCAGGCGCAGGGGTCAGCCGTGGAGGTGACTGCGTCAGGTACACTGTCGAGCAAACCCTCCAGTGGCTAATAAACCCACACTGAGTACTCATTCACATCGGCTGCGCACGGCCTCTGGGTTATTCCTGAGAGTCCGGTTGCACAAGTCGTCAGCGCTTTTGTACTGTGGGGTCGTTTTTGCATTGAAGAACTGCTGCAGATGGAACAGAATGTTCAACAGTTTAGTTGAACTGTAATGATCAGCTCTCGTGCTGTTAGTGCATCAGGTCAAAGTTTATACAAAAAATCACCAAGATGGGTGCTAGGACATGTCCATCCGTCATCTATCCATCTATCCATCCATCCTTTGTCATCTTCCCTTTTTTCCTTCATCCATCCATCCATCCATCCATCCTTCCTAATCTATTCTTCCTCTTCCCATCCAGCATCCCTTTTTCTTCTTCCTGTTTCATCCATCCATTATTTGTCATCTTCCCTTCCATCTATCCATCCATGCTTTCTTCCTTTGTCATCTACTGTTCTTCCTCTTCCTGTTTCCATCCAACCATCCATTCATCCATCCTTGTCTTCCTTTTTTCTTCTTCCTGTTTCATCCATCCATCATTTGTCGTCTTCCCTTCCAGCCATCCATACTTCCTTCCTTTGTCCTCTACCCTTCTTCCTCTTCCTCTTCCTGTTTCCATCCATCCATCCATCCTTGTCTTCCCTTTTTCTTCTTCCTGTTTCATTCATCAATCGTTTGTCATCTTCCCTTCCATCCACCCATGCTTCCTTTGTCATTTACCCTTCTTCCTCTTCCCTTCCATTCATCCATCCATCCATCCATCCATCCATCCATCCATTTTTCCATCCGTCCATCCATCTTTGTCTTCCATTTTTCTCCTTCCTGTTTCATCCATCCATTGTTTGTCATCTTCCCTTCCATCCACCCATGCTTCCTTTGTCATTTACCCTTCTTCCTCTTCCCTTCCATTCATCCATCCATCCATCCATCCATTTTTCCATCCGTCCATCCATCTTTGTCTTCCATTTTTCTCCTTCCTGTTTCATCCATCCATTGTTTGTCATCTTCCATTCCATCCATCCATGCTTCCTTCCTTTGTCATCTACCCATCTTCCTCTTCCCTTCCATCCATCCATCCATCCATCCTTCCTTGTCTTCCATTTTTCTCCTTCCTGTTTCATCCATCCATCGTTTGTCATCTTCCATTCCATCCATCCATGCTTCCTTCCTTTGTCATCTGCCCATCTTCCTCTTCCCTTCCATCCATCCATCCATCCTTCCTTGTCTTCCATTTTTCTCCTTCCTGTTTCATCCATCCATCGTTTGTCATCTTCCCTTCCATCCATCCAACCATCCATTCATCCATCCATCCTCGTCTTCCCTTTTCCTCTTCCTGTTTCATCCATCCATCATTTGTCATTTCCCTTCCATCCATCCATGCTTCCTTCCTTTGTCATCTACCCTTCTTCCTCTTCCGCTTCCCTTCCATTCATCCATGCTTTACTGTTTCCTTATTGTATTATGTACAAACATGAATTATTAATGAGCAATAGTTTATACTATTATTTGCAGAATGAAATAACCAACCAACCAAATGAATGCTGTAAATGTTAGATGGTGCTGTTCAATGCATTAACTGTTAATGAATTCAGAAAGATCTATAACATCTACATATCAAGTACGCATAGAAATTAAAATGATAGTTTCATGAATCTTAGTTACTTAAATGTGAATTGTAAGGTTATTGATGTCCGAATTATGGCACCATCTTGAATTTATTCATATATTTTACCTCATTATGTTAGTTGTGAGTCTGTATTAATGGCTGTGCTGCAGCCAGACAGACATTATAAATGTTGCTTTGTGCAATTTAGGTGATTTTTCTTTACCATTCCAAAACAGGTGTGAAAAATAGCACATTTTGACAGCATTGCCATTTATTGTATATTTGAACGACTATAAACACATTTCAGAGACAGCAAATATTATGAATACATGCATTATACATATTGTATGTGCTTCATTTTGTATTTTGATGGCTGTAAAAAGCTTGGTAGACCTCCAGGTATTTCACAGGCTAATGCCAACAGGAACATCCCCTCCTGAAACATGCACACTCACACACACCCGGGCCTGAGGGGGCTGCGGTTTCTGATGGAAACAGCAGGGGCAGTAGCGTGGGTCTCAGCGTGAGTGCCGGGACAGGAGCCGTGGAGCCAGATGGGCGATCCCGCCGTTCCCCTCCGCACAGGCCGCCTTTCACCTCTGTCTGATTCCACAAAGAGCAACTTATCCAAGCTTCACCGGGTCCCCCTCCTTGTCATCCTGAACTGCTGCCAGCCGAGACCACAGCTTAATAAAAACCTGACTCCCCGAAATTCGCTGCCAAGCAGCAGAAGGTTAGGCCACGTCGGGTGCGGGTGCTTGTACGGATGCCATGTACTCGAAACATTTGCCTGTGATATTGGTCTAGGCAGAGGTCTATTGCTTATATTCTTCCTAAAATAAATTGTAAGGAATCAAAAGCTAAAATCTGAACACAACACTCATGATCAGGATTGACCGTTTAGCAATTCAAAACATCCTTGGGAAAACATTTACATTTATGCATTTAACTTACAGGAGGAACAAAAGTAAATTCTCAAGTACAAACTGAGGTAATGAAGCAATCGTTGCTTTGTGATAAGATAATCCACTCAATAACTATTATCAATAAATGTACAGTGGCGTCCAGAAGCCTGAGACCACAACGAAAATCTGCCTTCTGAAGGAAAAACCTGAAAAAAGGATTATATTTATTATTATTAATAGTAATGTGGGCATTATTCTTCTGCTTACTGGAAAAGTAGTAAAACATTTTTAGATTCTGAATTATATCTAGGTCAAATTTCAACAATTTAATAATAATAATAATTATTATCATTATTGTATATTTATTATTGTTATTATTATTATTATAGACTTACAACTAACTTAATGAGGAAAAATGGATCATTCTTAAACAATAATTTATGTCAATAATAATAATAAGTTAATAAGCATAATACGAAATCATGAATAAATAATAAGAATAAATTATTATTGTATTATTATCTTCATTTATTAATATGAATAATATGATTTCTTATGTTTATTTATAATGATAATAAATTATTATTATCAATATAAAATATTGTTTAAGGATTATAATTTTTTACCTCAATATGTTAGCTGTAAGTCTATAATAATAATAATTATATTGCAGACTTACAACTAACATTATGAGGTTAAAAAAATTATAAGTCTTAAACAATAAATGTATATTAATAATAATAATGTAAATTTTACATCCTTCACTTCAACTCATAATATAATTTGTAATGGAAAAAAGCATTAAATGATAATAATAGGGTTTTTATCTCAGATTTGGGCCCGTTTGGTTATATGGACCAGGCTTTCCGGTCACATGACTGTGTTTAGCTGGAGTTGAGCGGAGAACGTGTTGCATTCAAATGTGTGCTGCATTGAGGAACAGACAAAAGTCATTAAAAGCTGCCTTTTATGACTGATCTTTCTGAGGCTGCCTCTACAGAAGGCCATACTAGCAGTGAAAAGCTGTCAGGACGGTCCCCTGAGCCAGATTCGGTTACCTTTGGGGGACGACTGGCGAGAGAACATGCTAATTTGACGAGCCGCTGCTACAAACTGACAATTCCGAGAACTATTTCAGCACGTATTAGGCTGCGCAAACCTCAGTGGCAACAGCTGTAGAGATGTTTTGACACTCTGCCAAAATACAGTGTCATTGTGCGGAGGATTGGACATGTTTCAGCTCGTTCAGATAGAGCGACCATCAGCACCAGCGTCACGGGATGTTTGTGCTTGAGCTTTTTACACATAAATTAAAATATATCTGAAATTTGTCACCAAATAATTACCCATAATCAACAGTCACAATGGCTTCATCGTGTAAAGTGATATATATATATATGGCCGAACCTTCATTTTGTGCGCTGTGGCACATTTTTGTGTTGATTATGATGTTCTTCCAGACAGATTCGTGACATCTCCTGTTGACTCGAACGTCTTAGTTATTCCCCTGATGGTGGAAACGGGGATTTTCTTACAGCCGCTTTCTGTTTTGTGAAGCTCAACAATCTTTTGCTGCACATCAGAACTACAGTATATTGTTTGGTTTTACTCATTATGATGGATGATTAAGGGATTTTGGCCTTTGTGTTTCCTCATATTTTTACTTCTGTGAAATAGGAAGTCATGACAATCTCATGTTCCTAGTCACCGGAAAAATGTAAATGTGAATGGGAATGTATTTCAGTGATATTTTACTCTTGAGAATTTCTAGGCCAACTGTGGTTCGTTTTTCTATCACAATCATTTTTTTTTTTTTTTTGTGAATTTGTTGAATGAAAAATCGAGATTTATTTTCACAGCTTTCTTTGATCATATTTACCAAGAGTGACAATAATTCTGAGCGGGACTGTAGTTTAACTGTAATAATCCTGTCTTACACTGAGTTTTTAGGCGTATCTGGATGGTCATATGCTTCAATTTGTTCTTCTCTCTTATGTGTCCAATCTTTCAGTATGTGCCTGTAGTTCATGTTGCATGCACCAATCTTGGCTTAAAACCACAGGAGTCTGGCTTTTGTCCAGCTGTCAGTGTTTAGAAGACGCTTCCTGTTTGACACACACTCGCTACAACACAGACCAGTTAGTGATGTGAGTGGGGCAAAACACACACACACACGAGTTGATATGCAAATAGAATCTATATGACGTTACTGCTCCGAATTTTGATCTAATATGTTTAATTTTTTCTTTTTTTTTTGGAATTTATGTGTATGGAGGACTTTTTTTTCTCACAATTGCAAGTTTAATTCTTGCAGTTTTCTTAGAATTGTGTGAAATAAAATCAGAATTGCGAGTTATGAAGTCAAAAATGCATCATATAAAAAAAAAAAGAAGTCAGAATTATGAGTTTATATCTCGCAAATTCTAACTTTATAACTCGCAATTGTGAGTTTATGTTTCGCAATTCTGAAGAAAAAGTCCGAATTGCAAGAAAACAATTTAGAATTGCGCGATGTAAACTCACAATTGCGAGAAAAAAGTCAAAATTATGATTTCCTATCTCAAAATTCTTACTTTAACTCTTTTAATTGTGGGTTAATATTTTATAAGGAAAACATCAGAAAAACTTAAAATTGCGAGTTTATATTTCACAATTTTAGGATTGTGAGATGTAAACTCACAAAAAAGTCAAAATTACAAGTTTCTATATCTTTCTATTTCTATATCTATATCTCTATATTTCGCAATTCTGAGAAAAAAGTCAGGATTGCTAGAAAAAAAATCAGAATTGCGAGTTTATATTTCATTCGAAAAAAAAATTGAATTGTGAGGTCGCAATTGTCTTTTAAATTGTTTTATTCTTTAGTGGAAACAAGCTTCCACAGATTTGAGTTTTTTGTTAAAACCTCAAAATAAAACCTTTTTTTGGCTGTAGCTCATATTACAGACAACTAAAAGTTAAGAAAACGAACTTCTAGCAGATTTACAATCTTTCTACAGGCTTCCTTTTCACATGGTCTTTAAACATGCTAAATCATGTCACCCGACTACTCTTGGACTGAGATCGGACACGGACAGGAACATCTCCTGACCTGCAGACAGACGCGTGTTTTCAATGGCTTTTGTTCGATTACAGCTTTCTGCAGTGGAGAACAGATGAGGTGGATCAGTGCTTCCAGAGCCGATATAGTCTCAGAGTGAGTCGTGGATTGAGTTTCTCACTGACCTCCTGACATATACCACCCTTTGTATGGAAAATGTTTGAATAAATGTTACACAATCACATCGTTTCAGCTGCATCAGTGACTGTAAAACACTTTTAGTGAATAATTGTGTATATTTATGCTTGCATTGCGCCAAACTGAACTGAAAACAATATGTAGCACTGTTTGTGAGGAGTTACTGTATATATAGAGTGTCACTAATGAAGTTCCACGACAGCTTATGTGCTGCCTATCTAGGCTGTGAGGCAAATCAAAGGTTTTGGAACACAGATAATGTGGAAGACAAACATTTAAATGGACATTTTGACTGCTAAAAGGAGCACAACAGATATGTGAAATGTTTTAAAACCGCCGATATCCATATCGCTGCTAAATCGCACCAAGGCTTAAACCGGA
Organism: Zacco platypus; assembly: GCA_038088235.1. Classification (NCBI taxonomy): domain Eukaryota; kingdom Metazoa; phylum Chordata; class Actinopteri; order Cypriniformes; family Xenocyprididae; genus Zacco; species Zacco platypus. The sequence goes on from CM076068.1 coordinate 3,995,789, forward strand.
CAGACTTAAAATCCTGATGTATGCATCTACCTAAATGCATGTGTAACAGAGGCCAGCCGGGTAGAGGGGTTACATTGGTGCCGTGACCCGGATGGGAGTGAGGTTTAGGGGAGTGAGTGTAACAGAGGGGGTAGGACCCGGGTAGAGGGGTTACATTGGTGGCGTGACCCGGATGGGAGTGAGGTTTAGGGGAGTGAGTGTAACAGAGGGGGTAGGACCCGGGTAGAGGGGTTATACTGGTGCCGTGACCCGGATGGGATTGAGGTTTAGGGGAGTGAGTGTAACAGAGGGGGTAGGACCCGGGTAGAGGGGTTACATTGGTGGCGTGACCCGGATGGGAGTGAGGTTTAGGGGGGTGAGTGTAACAGAGGGGGTAGGACCCGGGTAGAGGGGTTACATTGGTGCCGTGCCCCGGATGGGAGTGAGGTTTAGGGGGGTGAGTGTAACAGAGGGTGTAGGACCCGGGTAGAGGGGTTACATTGGTGCCGTGACCCGGATGGGAGTGAGGTTTAGGGGGGTGAGTGTAACAGAGGGTGTAGGACCCGGGTAGAGGGGTTACATTGGTGCCGTGACCCGTATGGGAGTGAGGTTTAGGGGAGTGAGTAATAACAGAGGGGGTAGGACCCGGGTAGAGGGGTTACATTGGTGCCGTGACCCGGATGGGAGTGAGGTTTAGGGGGGTGAGTGTAACAGAGGGTGTAGGACCCGGGTAGAGGGGTTACATTGGTGCCGTGACCCGTATGGGAGTGAGGTTTAGGGGAGTGAGTAATAACAGAGGGGGTAGGACCCGGGTAGAGGGGTTACATTGGTGCCGTGACCCGTATGGGAGTGAGGTTTAGGGGGGTAAACCTCACTCCTCTGACCTCAAGAGATGCTCTGGCGACAGATGCTAGGGGTTGCAGTCTTTAGCCTCCTTGTTAGAGTGTCCGACTCCCATGCCGTAAGACCCCGGATTCGAGGCCCGCTCAGAGCGAGTCGAGTAGGACCCGGGTAGAGGGGTTGCACATGCAGACTGCTATAAGCTTCTTTCCATCTTTGTTGAAAAGGAACATTAAAGTCTGAGTGGCTCTGTGCAATTTCCTAAAGGTCAGTTGTGATGAAAGCGTCTAAAGCGCTCCAAGGGAAGTTACCTTTGTTGGTAAAATCGTCCAAAATGTCTCGTTTTATTATGCACCTGGTGTTTAAATCATATTATGGGACACAGTCTGTTAAGAATACTGAACTTTTCAAAAGCGCTTGTTGGTGCGCCCACTTCCATGTGTTATATTTTATAATAAATGATGACAAAAGGCCCTTTTAATTCAGAAAGCTTGGAGTTCGAAGCATTCCTGGCTAGGTTTTGCAGAATTAAAAACAATACTCTTTTCAGACTTAATTTGAAAAAAAAAAGAAAAGAAAAGATCGTTGTCATTCTCTGTTGATATAAAGTTTGTGATTTCTAATGTGAAATCCAGAAAATTGTTTAATAAAACCGGCATGACAATATTCGCCCCAAAACAACTTTGTTGCTAAGTTGACGAGTTACTACTTCTCTATATCATTTACATCCTCACAGTCAGCAGCACTGAGGAAAAATCCTTCTATATTAATGAGACACGCTTAAGTATAGGTTTATATTTTCAACCGCAGACAAAATAAATGGTCTATGTAAACTTGTACGGGATAGCGGACCTGTGCTCTTTTCCAAGGCATTAAGGGAGTGGCGTTCTCCACCTGTATATTTGCACAGACCTTTTCTCTTGTGATGTCATTGTAACACTATAAACACTTTCCCGGTCAAGCGGCTGGTCGCCTGTGGGTTGTTACAATGCAAAGGACAGCCATCTTGGCCTGGTGTATGTCCCTGGTTCCTCACACTTCCACACTGTTTACTTTTTCTTGAGTAGTAAAGAGCTCTTGATGACTCCTGTGATTGTGTTTTTAGGATATGGCTTGGCTGAATCTAAATGAGTACTTTCTAATCTGCCATTAAGCAATGCGTGCCCTGCAGGATGAGGGTAGATAGAATGGGTAAGATGACTCATGTGCTGAGATTCTGGCTACAAAAACATATTATGCTCAAGGGCTCAGACTCATTAGTCGCTTACTGTTTGCATAATTTCAGTGAACAGGCAACAGCATTGAAGTATAGGACTTTTTCAAAATATCAGTTTAGACTGTAGTTTAAATATAAATTATGCACAGCTACATTTTCAAGGTAACGTCCCTGACATCAGTGCCTAATCCTGCTTCTGGAGGGCCAGTATCCTACATCATATAGCTCCAATCATGGTCTTTAGGATTCACTTTTAGACAAATATTTGCGAATCTTTATATTAGGGCTGGGCAAGTTAACGCGTTTTTATCCCGTTAATTAATTAACGCCAACAATTAGTTTATCACGCGCTAACGTACTTTTTATTTTAGTCCGTTGCTCTCGGCGTTTGAATACACATAGATAGACTGTAATAACACAACCGAATACAACACAAACCATTTTGATTTCATTATTGAATTTTGTGCATGCTGCGATTAATTGCGATTAATCGCAGAAAATCATGTGATTAATCGCGATTAAAATATTTAATCGTTGCCCAGCACTACTTTATATATTTAGGGATCTTTATATGTACAGACTCTCAACCATTCGGTCGGCAGGAAACTTAAGTAAGGAGTTAAGAACTCCTGGATTATGATGTCTCAATTCGACCCATTGAACGGCATCCGCCGGGGGGTACTCATGCAACATAAGCAATGAGTGCATTTACATGCACGTTCTTAATCTAATTATGCTTAATAAGCCGACAATGCATGTGCACGTCGATTTCGTCCAGCATGTACACTCATTAACCTGCTTTCTGTCAGCTTGTTGTAGTGTGAAGTGTGACAGGAACATGTCCTTCCTGTGGATTTAAGCGCATCCAGACTGAGTGAGTGTTTTGAAGTAAGGGAGGAGGAAATATATCGCTTACTCAGACTCTTTCTTGACCCAAAGAATTATAAAAGTTCTGTCATCTCGTGCAGCAGAAGAAGTGTTACAGTGCTCTGTAACTGCGTGAGAGTTACATGAGCCGAAAGTTTCCCGCTGACATGTTGCAATGCTCTTCTTTTGTTTTATTTAACATCACAACAGACATAACCAATGAAATACGACAGAAGCGCAAATTATGACATCATTACAAGCGGGAAATAACCTGATTTATTAAAGCTGCAGTCCGTAAGTTTTGCCTCTTTTTCTTTTTTTTTTTGGAATTTATGATGTGTATGGAGGACTTTTTTTACGTTTAATTCTTGCAGTTTTCTTAGAATTGTGTGAAATAAAATCGGAATTGCGAGTTGTAAAGTCAAAAAAGCATCATATAAAAAAAAAAAGAAGTCGAGATTTAAATTCGTAATTCAGAGAATTAGTGAATTGCACGACTTCATATAGCTCACAATTCTAACACAATTCGAACTAAATTGTGAGTTTATATTTTTTCACTGCAGAAAAGAAGTCATAAATTCGCAATTGCGAGAAAAGTTTAGAATTTCAAGATATAAATATGTAATTCTGAGAAAAAGGCAACTGCAAAAAAAGTATATTGCGAGTTTTTATCTCACAATTCTAACTTTATAACTCGCAATTGTGACTTTATATTTCGCAATTCTGAGGAAAAAGTCAGAATTGCAAGAAAACAATATAGAATTGCGCGATGTAAACTCACAATTGCGAGAAAACAGCAGAAGAAGTGTTACAGTGCTCTGTAACTGCGTGAGAGGATAATACATGAGCCGAACGTTTCCCGCTGACATGTTGCAATGCTCTTATTTTGTTTTATTTAACATCACAACAGACATAGCCAATGAAATACGACAGAAGCGCAAATTATGACATCATTACAAGCGGGAAATAACCTGATTTATTAAAGCTGCAGTCCGTAAGTTTTGCCATCTCGGTTTGAAACCTGCAATTGCAGTTATTTAGGCAGGTGAACATAACTAGTCTTTCTGATCTCCTAATGAGAATTTTCTGTTTGTAGAATTCAAAAGTACACAAACCCCACCATTCTATTAAGGAAGAGAGAGAATTACAGTAAATGCCAGATGATGATTCCATGCTTGAGTTGCAGCCAATCCACTTTTATAGGCAGATAGTTAAAGAGACTCTGCCTCTGTTCCATCCAATGACAGCAAGAAGGAAAACAGCCTTGGCAACATATTTTGCACCAGACTTTTACATCTTGTTCATCTTGAACATAGTATTTATGAAAGTGAAGCCCAAAAGAGAAATGTTCATTCTATTTCAGTAGTCAGCAAGTTGATCTAGGAGCTCGTCAGATAATTATTCATTCTGAATTATTTCATTATTGTAATCATTCTTTCTTCCTTCCCCTAAATCTGCCGTTATGCATCTATTTCTGTCGTTCGCTGAGTTCATGTCTCCAGACTTCAGCCGTTTTCATAGAGGATGCTAACACTGTGGTCTTAAGCACTGGCCATGTGCTCAGCAGCAGGTTGGGCATTATAATCAGATGACTGTAGTTTTTCCATATAAACACCAAGTTAGCTGTTCCAGTAAACTCTGCCTGGTGTCCTCTTATAGGTTTCCGTCATTCTCTGGGCCCTAACCTCTTGTGATGTTAAGGTGCAGCGTTTCAGTTCATCTCCATCTGACCAGCGCCTCCTGAGCTCAGAAAACCTCCGTCACCATAGTGGCCACTGTAAAAGTCAAAGTGCATGTCGTACTGTGGTGTTTTTGTGGTCCATGTGCACATTTGTGTCATTGAACATAGAGTGGAAGTTTCAGGATACATTATCTTGTTAGCATTGGCAGACAAGGATTTTTCATGTAACCCATTTTCTTGGCTGGCACAGGACCTTCCAGAAGTGTGTGATTTGAAATCATGAACTCACAGAACTTTGTAAAAGCAGTAAATGTCATGTGAATAATCGCTCTGGAGCTGTAGGGAAATTGGCTGATGGAGCCACGAGAATAAATCACCATCACCAAAGATTAGCATGAGTCCGCCACATGATAGCCATCGGTAAGATACTACTTCCATCCTAAAATATTGGCCAAACATATGTTGTGGGGAAACCAGGTTTGGCTCATATTAGCATAAGCTAAAGCTGCCGTCACATTACGATTATTTGGCACATTTTTGCAGGCAAAATCCAATCATTCCAATAGGAATCCTCACTGCCACAATCTGCTCCGAGACTTAGGTTGAAGATCCAAATGCAGCTTTATTGGGACAATCCAGAATTGTAATCCATATAACAGGCAAAATGTCAAACAATCCAAATGAGCAACAGGGCAAAAAACACAGGCTTAAAGGGTGATCTAGTGATGAGCGCTTCCAAAACACTGCTTCATGAAGCTTCAAAACCTTTACGAATCTTTTGTTTCGAAGCAGTGGTTCGGAGCGTGTTTCAAACTGCCAAAGTCACGTGATTTCAGTAAACGAGGCTTTGTTACATCATAACTGTTTCGAAACGTTTCGAAATTTCAATGGTTCCCTGCTGGGGGCGATCTCTGTGAACCCATGAATCATGCAGATTCACTGCGATCGCCCCTCAGTGGCAGATCATTGAACGAGCGTCTATGTGTATTACCTGAGTATTAAGTGTCAGTTACCTGATCCCTGATGAGTTTGTAGTTGTTGAGATTGAGGTTTTTGTATAATTAAATAGAATAATAGTAGTTAATAGTCTCTGTTTAGCTGACCCATCCATAGAACAAACAAAAGAAGCCCTAAAAATTGATAAAAGAATGCATATTTTACAGACACTTAATATTTAATGGTAGGCCTATTAGTTGATTACATCTGATAGATTATACTTTCAATAAAACATTTGCAACAGGTTTGTAAAAGCTTCTTTGGCATGAGTTTTTGTTGCATTTACACTGTTTTCACCAGTGTGTGGCGTTTTGAACACTTCGAAACAGTGAATCATTTTGTGAAGTAATTGGTTCAGTTGATTCAAAGTTGAGAAGCTTTGTTTCTCTCATCACTAGGGTAATACATAAAAAAGGCAAAGAATATTAATAATAATTACAAAGAAAAGCAAGACACAAGAAACCAGGATAATGTTCAGAAATGCAGAGTAACAACATACAAGACTTCGCAACGAATGACAGAACACACAGGGCTTATCTAGCCAGAGTTAACAAGGTAATAAGAATGTAATGACACAGCTGAATGTAATCAAGCATAATGAGTCCAGGCAGTGGGTTATGGGAATTGTAGTCCATGATAAGATAAGATAAGGAGGAACACCCTCTAGTGGAGATCATGGGTACTCCAGCTGGTGAATGTGACAAACATGATCGGGAACTTTGCATAAGGGCAAAAGATCTTGCATCAGTTTCCGTTTCACAGAGGCTAAAGCTGTTGTCACATTTACCATTGTTTGGTGAATTTTTGTTGCATCGGGTAGAAGTTGGACATGCAAATTTGCTTGGTTTTAAAGTGACGTCTGTGTTAGCTGTGCTTTATACATTGCTACACTATTGATAATAGAGGATAGAGTAGGGCTGCACGATTTAGCAAAGGCTGCGATTATTTAATACGCAGCTTGTCAGAGGTTTACTCTGTGATGAGTAGTAAATGCTTTTCCATCTAAAAGTTTAAGCGATAATCGCGTTCAAGTTCAATGTTATTTTTCGTATCGTGCGATAAATCGTGCAGCCCTAATAGCGCTTTTTTGCCCGTGAAGTTTTGCTAATGTGACCGCAACTTAACAACATGACCTAGTTAGACTCTACTGATAGATGTTGTAATTACACCACCTGGGCCCAAGAACCATTGTTCTCCAATTTACTGTTCAGGAGATTGGCCCAAATAAAAATAAACCTGTATGTGGCACTGAACATTACACATTTCAACCCACATACTTCCAAGAGTTTGTTCTAATTTTGAATTTGTAATATTCAGTAGCAAACAAAAATGCACACAGGACCAGCAGACAACATTCTGCTCAGTTTCCCCTTGATACATCCACCCCCATGTAGATGTTGGACTTGGTTTTGCCGTTTAGTTACAAACCGGCTGCTGTATACTGTATATCTTCTCAGTCCTGACAGCCCCAGCAGCTGCGGGCAGTGCAGGAGGTTGTTTTTATCATTGTTTGATGTGTCCACCCACTGAGTGCACAGCATGATACCATGACAAGCAATGTAATTGGCTGTGTCTTCCTTCATCTCTCCTAAGGTGATGTCTGGATGCCAAGCTGTGAGGGCTCAAAGGTGGCCTCCATTTCCACATCGACCCCCACAGCTTGGACCCACTGGATCCTCTCTGGCTCATTGAGTCACGTTCAAGAGCGGAACCGAGATGGAGAATGTGTACGGGCTGTAGTTTTAAGAAAGAGAGTTAAAGACAGAAAATAGACAGTCATTGGGGCACTGAGGCCGAGTTCAGGAAGTGCTTCCAGAACTATCCTGACTTTTGGCATCAACACAAAGATATTTCACCATGAAGGTGAGGGTAACTCGATACATGGGAGCTCTATGGTGTTTTCCATTTGCATGTCTTACAAGGAAAAGGGAACTAGTCCATCACGGTCATGCGTGCATCGTGCTGATCCAAACGTAGGCCAAAAGAAATCAATCAACTCTTCTCAAAGGTCAGCCTAAGTTTGTAACAATGACCGAAAAGTAATGTTCTGGAACTACTGTAAAGATGGCAGTCTTGAAATAGCTAAATGCTGTAGCTTAGCACAAACCATAAAGAGAGCCTTTTTGAGACACAGACAAATCAGGCTCATTAGAAAATGGCTGTGGTGTCAATTCTACAAAATATTGCATTGCTTTGTGTTTGTATGTTTCACGACACTTTTAAAGTAAAATTGAGCGGAGTTAAAAAAAAAATCAAGTTTGGTTTTATGCAAAAAAGATGAACACGAATCTGGCAATGTTTTATTACATTGATTGATATTTCGGCAGTTTGCAAATAAAATGTAATGCTCCACACTTCACCGAACGGATAGAATTTGAACAAAAACAACCCAACAAACATTTGGACGTTTAATGACCCTTGAAAAGACGTCCCTCCGACACGTCCCGTCATGGTTGATAAATAGTTCCAAAATGGACATCTTGGGCGTTATCCTATTAATTAATTAAGTATTATATATTGAACAACACATAGGTAAAACTCAAAGTAACAATTATACATGCAACCGCAGAAAATTGTTCTGTTACATATTTTTACCAATTTATGCCGTCCTACCGCGACTATTTTTGACCAGGGACACAACATTGCTGTCGGACCAATTTTTGTTGGGAAACAACCATTTTCAAACATCTATGTCATTTTTGTTTGCTTCTACAAGTCTTTGAGGTCTTTTATCGTGACTTGTGTTTCACAGGACTCCTAAACACTTCACTGGTGCAATGCTGTACGGGTGAGCTAACGAGCAAGTTTACTCTGAGAGAAGCCATACATATAGAGCTGGTTATATCAAAATGCATTAGTGTTTTGAGGTCATAAGATAGTATTGTGCAAGGAACCATGTCTTTATTAATCTATTTTCAGTCCCTGTAATTATAATTTGTTTCAAAAGGATTAAAAGTTGTTGGTGTTTTATTGTTTCTAGTGTGCATTTCAGGTGCAAACTACATTTAATTGTATGTATAGGTATGTTTTTAGAGTTTTGCGAAAATATAGGTAGAGGCATGTGAGTCTATGTTGTTCATAGATGTCTAATTTCGTAATTTCCGCTGAATACTGCTATTCCAAAGCAAACAAACAAAGAACTTTTTTACTTTTTTGAATCGATATTGTGTGCCATGTAATCAGCACTAAGTGTCAAGTCAAGTCAAGTCATCTTTATTTATATAGCGCTTTTTACAATGCAAATTGTGGCAAAGCAGCTTTACATTAATAAGAAAATGGTGTCATTGTGCAGCTTATTCTATATATTATTGATTCATTCCGTTGCAAAGATCAATAGTTATTAGTCTAGGTAATTTAGGTATAGCAGCACTGGAGAAAACAGTGACGTAATCGTCCGGCTCAGATCAGTTCGCATACAACGGCGCCAATGCAGGCATATCAAAAACACTGCTGAATATCAAGCAAGTGTCCCCAACTTAAGCAAGCCAAAGGCAACAGCGGCAAGGAACCAAAACTCCAACAAATGGAGAAAAAAACCTTGGGAGAAACCAGGCTTAGTTGGGGGGCCAGTTCTCCTCTGGCCAACAGTGAACACTTGTCCGATACTCAGGCAGAGTTACAGGTCATTAAACTGATTTGGAATCGCAACAGTCAAAATATTTAATCTAGTTCCATCTAATTTAAGATCTTTTTGATCACGCCGATATGGGACGGTTTGTTGGGATTTGTGCCGCTGGCTGACAAGTCGGTAAGGTCTTCACAAAGGATGAGCTCGTTCACACGGTCTCCGCCGACACCACAGGGCCACACTGCTGCCGCACACAGGCACAGGTTCCCCGTCCGACCCGGACACGGCCCGGATCCAGCCAATCACGTTAATTGGTAAACCTCGGGATAAGCAGAGAGACAAAAAATTAGCATAGACGCCATTCTTCTTCTGATGTAACGAGTACATCTGGTGTTATAGGAAGTGTTCCCGGTTCCGGCTGACCTGATCTATGCAGCCTAACAATCCTTTAACGGATATGAGGACAAGAGTTTATAGTGCGTCATGTGTATGCCAGGTTAAATAGATGCGTTTTTAGTCTAGATTTAAACTGACAAAGTGTGTCTGCTTCCCGAACAATGCAAGGAAGATTGTTCCAGAGTTTAGGTGCCAAATAGGAAAAGGATCTACCGCCCGCGGTTGATTTTGATATTCTAGGTATTAACAACTGGCCAGAATTCTGAGATCGTAATAGACCTACGTGTACGTATGTACGTATGTGTACAGGGTATTACTTGTTCCAAGTCAGACCCATGTCTGTATCCAGACAGAACAGATAAAAGAAGCTGCTTGACAGATTTATTCCATGGATCAGATAGTAAACATGGAATGGGGAGAATCCCAAACAAGCACTTTTACTTGGGAAAGATTTTTAAGTTCCAAAAACAAATACATTGACAAGACTCTGACCTGCAGTTTCTCAACATGAGATATGGTGTGTGTGTGAGGGTGTGGGAGTGTGTGTGTGGTTCAGGTTCATCAGTAAGCTAATGAAGCTCAGTTTATGTATCTAAGCAAGGCATGAAGTATATGTGTTGCTTCGTTTTGGTTCCTCCTACATGTTCGGACGAATTCCTATGGCTTTTCTGTTCATGTTATGGACTTCAAAAATGGTTCTTGTTCCACCACATCATTGACTGTCGGTCTTGTGTTGTAATCTTAGTCCTCTGTATGTTGTCCATTTAACATTTCAAAGGTTTGATAATGCCAGTTTGATCCCTGTTTTTAGTCTAGCAAAATCCCTCATCAAATGTGATTGGCAAGGTACTTGAGAGGATCCAGTAAACCTGAATCAGAGATCGTAGGAGTAACAAGACAAGATCTGTGAACACTTACAGAAGATTAGACCGTACAAGGGGGGTGAAAGCTCGGAAATGTGCCAGTGGAACGTCTAAACACACGGCTGACTGTGACTCAAAAGGGTCGTGACCCTGACCTGATGAAAGGTCAGTGGGAACACACCTGTGTCCACAAAAGAAAGCTGCCAAACATCCAGTAAATGCAAGGACAAATTCATTTCCCTGTTGAAAAAGCCTGGTCTAAACGGTCTCCTACACTTTAAAAAATGCTGGGTTGTTTTGACTCAAATTTGGGTCAAACATGGACAAACCCAACCCCAATGGCTTGGTTTGTCAAAATTAAGCCAAAAAAACCTAACATTTTTAGAGAGTAGTCTGATAAGCTGACAAATTACAAAATTAACACGCAAACTTGAGTTAGTTTAATATGCCTTTTCAGCAGAAAACCATTCCAACCTGTGTAGAAAGTTAAATATCAATGTTAAAAGTAAATATTTTGGTTAATACTTTTATTTTTCCCTCCTTCCCTTTTCGTCCCATGACGCTTCTCATCCCATGACTGTGAGACACATACATATCAATAGAAAATCTGTCTCTTTGACCCATTTATCCTTTTTCCTGTTGCTTTGAGTTGCCATGGAAATTCATCAAAACCAGAAGAGCCGCTATATGAGGGGGGAAAAAAGCCTCCTGGGATATGAAGTCCTCCAGGAGCCAGAAAAAATGTGGGTGTATACGCTCGAGACCACAACCGCAAGCCGCTGGGATGTCGATGCTGGGAGCGAAATACATTTGCTTATGATAATTTTAAAAGTGAGGCAATGGAAGAAGCAAAACCACTCCGTTTTTCATTATTTGTCTCTTTACTTTGGTTGAGTTGTCAATTGTAGTTATTTGACTATGAAATTTGTAGGTGACTATGACAAAATAACCCACCAGAAAAGCCAAAGGTAAACAGTAAAATTGGCCTCAACATGAGCGGGTTATTCTAATAGTCTAATGGTTTAGCTCGGTGTTTAGCATTTTAGTGTCATATTTTTGTGAGGGACCAAATTGACAGCAATGGTGAGTTTTTGCATCAAAATTGACATTTGCTGTTTGAGTAGTGATACAGTCGTTATGTGATTTTTAAGGACTTGTATTTTGAAATATTTTTTGTTCCATTTTAAATTCCTTTGTGTCCAAAATCGTCCCCTATACCATTAAATAGAGCTCTATTTGAAGGGACTGCCATTTGTAGTGGTGTACGAAACCATAGTGGACGTTATCAAGTCATTCAATCCCACAATGCACTGCACATAACAAGTGTTCACCTAATGAACACTCAACGGTGACATTTCCGGCGTTTGACCAGTAGATGGTGCTCCAGATAATCTTTTCATTACTACTGGAGCTGTAAACTATGCAAAAGCGGCACACTCAGTGTCCGAATTCACTCGCTTGTTTTCATTCACTCTTTCAAGTGGACTAATGTAGGAATAGTGGAGTGATTTCGAACACAGCTCTGGTTTCTGATTATCACCTGTATCTTGTTTGGTTGATCCTCATCCCTTTTATACATAGTAGCCCTTTATCTCCTCAGTCAGTTGATCTCGCATGTTATACTGTTATGTTTTGCATGTCTCCATCCAAGTGGATGCTAAATATTCTGGATTCTTTCTTGTTGTGAATAAACAGCCTGCAAATAGATCTCAACTCACTCCTGAGTACATGACAGTATAGCTCTAAAAATATGTTGTTTGACAACGTATTACCTCTTCGAGTGGTCACCTTGCACTCCTGCTTTAGGTCTTAACAACATTCTGTCATCTTTCACAAGTCACTGTCGCTTCTGAGCTCTTTCCTCCTCCTTTCATTCTGTTTTCTGTCAGTGTATCTGCTCACATAAAACAAAACAAAACAAAAAAATATTCACACCTAAGTCACATACTCTGCCCAATCTCCATTCAGGACTGCCGCTAAGTCAAATTGAGCAGTGCCTAATGCGTAAGAGCCTTGCATAAGTTCTGTTGGCTCGTATTTGATCTGTACTCGATGAGAAGTTTATTTTTAAATCACTGTTTTTGGTAAATGTATATGGACAGACACAAGTGTGTGTGTGTGTGTGTGTGTGTGTGTGTGATATGTTGGGATACAGCATGAAGGTGCTCATGCCCGTCTCCTCCAGTGTCCTATCAATCTTTGGTGGCAGTGTTTGTTTTCGTTCTGTTGCTCGTGGTGGTTCATCTCTGGTATGACATCTCTCTTGTTTTTCATTGCAGATAAGCCAAAATGAGAAGGGAAGCATGAAGCTGCACACCTGGAAGTGATTCAGCTTTTGTGTATATCAGTATGTCACACTTTCACTCATGTTCGGTTCAGTGTAAGTCCTCCTTTGTCAAATGCACAATTAATTAGAAATTACACGATATGTGTATGTATATGTGAATGTAAATATATATTATACATATATCGTGCTCAAAAGTTTACACACCCCTTGCAGAATAACAAAATAAGAGGATCATAGAAAATACATGTTATTTTTTGTTTAGTACTGTCCTGAATAAGATATTTTATAATACATATAGTCCATAAGACAAAAAAATAGCTGTTCTCTGTTCAAAAGTTTACATGCCCTTGATTTGTAGTACTGTGTCAGGATGATCCAACATGTCTGATTTTTGTTGTTTTTATGTTTTGTGATGGTTGTTCATGAGTCTCTTGTTTAGTTAACCTGCCCGACGTTCTTTCAGATCCTGCAAATTCTATTCATGAATTCATATTTTGAATATCTGAACCCTTTTCAGCAGTGACTATGTGATTTTGAGGTCCAAATTTTCACTCCGAGGGACTCAAACACAAATATTAAAAAAGTTTCAAACCTTCACTCATGCTCCAGAAAGAATTAAGAGCCCAGGGGGGTGAAAACTTTTTGAATTTGAAGATCAAGGTAAAACTTAATTTGTCTTCTGGGAAACATGAAAGATCTTCTGTAGATTCTGGAAGGCCGTATTAAATTAAAAAGAAAATGATATTTAAACAAAATACAAAAAATTTGGCCTGTTCAAAAGTTTTCACCCCCCACCTCTTAATACTGTGCAAAAGCAGTGCTCTACAGGATATAAGTTAAATATAGCCTTTATATTAAATTATTAATTTGGACATACCCCATTTCTATTTGCTCAGGAACAAGTAATAGATTAATACAACCAAAGAGGGCCTGTTTTATGTACCCTAAATGAACTATATTTCACTGTAAGTGTCAAATCCCCGAAGCACCGGCTGAGATGAAGCTGTTCTCAGCGGGTACTTGAGCTCTGAACAGCCGCTGATGGCCTGGAGATCGCATATCGCTAAACAAATTGTAAAATAAGTGCTATGATTAAATAAGAGTCGAACATTTCAGGTCTGAACAACTACATTTTCACGTAAAAAAAATCTTAAAATCGCATTATCTTACACGAAACCGCTGTTTTTTATTTATATGAAATATATATATATATATATTAAAAATATATTAAAATATATATTAAATTATTAATTATATTAAAATATATATATATATATATCTTATTGATTTGATTTATTTTATTTTATTGCTTGAAAGGAAGGAAGAAAGAAAGAAAGAAAGAAAGAGGGAAAGAAAGAACGAGAGAAAGAGAGAAAGAAAGAAAGAAAGAAAGAAAGAAAGAAAGGAAGAAGAGAAAGGATTTTCTTGCTTTCCAGTCATTTCACACACAGTTTTTAAGTCTTTATTGCCATTGGACTGGACGACTGAACGAAAAGCTTAGAGTTATAGTTCCTCTCAGATAATCTCAGCGGACTAAATCAGTCGAAAGACCTCCTGCTTGTTAGCGGATTTCCCATGAATGCCCAGAGCAGGCCTGGAATAGCCAACAACCTGCACATAATGCCATAGAGCCACTCTAAATCCAAGAATGACAACCTCTAAGAGCAGACTCAGAGAAAACGACCGATCCCGCAACTTTACTGCCCCTTCCATCTCAGGTAGTGACGGCTTTTCCTGCATTGGCTCGTGATTCCAAAACAGCTCGAACAGAATGCTTTTTATCCGGTGCTGAGACCCGTCTTTGTGACCTGCGGTTACCGAAATGGTGTTCTGGTCCAAACAGACCCCATTTCTCAAAACGCAGAAGCCTGGTATAATGGATGTCTGATGGATCCCAAAGGCTCTTAAGTGATTCGAACATATCCACTGTAAATAAGCACGCAAAACGCCGATTAAACAAAGCAAACATATTAAGACATGTTCTCTAATTGGCTCCCTAATTGATGCTTTTAGAGTGCAGGTATAAATAGGCGGCTAGTTTTATACTTTTGTTTGACATGCTCTTTTTCCGAGCGACGGGTGCACGCGGAGGGGGCTAGTCAGGATTTCAAAACTATGCATATAAAAATCTGGTCTGTAGACATGTGCCAGAGTAAATTGGGTGGAATATGGTCAGAATATTTCCCTGTTTGAGAGTGAAGGCAGTGGTCTTATTTGGGATGGAACGGGCTGGCCGAAGCCAGACGGGGCCGATCAGAAGCTCTCTTTGTGGCCCAGGCGTACGTTCACCAAACCGCAAATTATCATTGGAGCTGCGGAGGCCTCGGGCCCGGCCGTCCCACACCACACACTCCTCCTGTTTGATGTACACACATACACAAGAAATTCAAACACCTTTAATAGATGAGAACAGGGGGGTCATTCTGTGTCAACTCAATTCTTTTGATACAGGGAAACAAGATACATTTCTAGTTTAAACAGTTATTCTTCAGACATTCCTCTGCAATGCAATAAGGATCAGCAGTGTGCAAAGTGAACCACATTTGGTTTTCGATCACAGAAAATGGGTAAAATTCACCAATTTGAACATGGAGCTGCTTGGAGATTCCCATATCTATGAGACTGAACTATATAGGGCCTTCAAAATGAAGGTTTAAAAAGGATAGTTTATTAAGAATGAGAATCTAGAAGGATATTAAAGGGTTAATTCACCCAAAAATTAAAATTCAGTCATTAATTCCTCATGTCGTTCTACACCCGTAAGACCTTCATTCATCTTCAGAACACAAATGAAGATATTTTTGATGAAATCCGATGGTTCAGTGAGTCTCTATTGACAGAAAGATACTAAAACATATTTAAATCAGGTCATGTGACTACAGTGGTTCAACCTTAATATTATAAAGCGACGAGAATACTTTTTGTGCACCAGAAAAACAAAATAACGACTTTTCAACAATATCTAGTGATGGACGATTTCAAAACACTGATTCATGAAGCTTTACGAATCTTTTGTTTCGAATCAGTGGTTCGGAGCGCCAAAGTCACATAATTTCAGTAAATGAGGCTTCGTCACGTCATAATTGATTTGCTACGATGGTCTTACGTGTGTAGAACGACATGAGGGAGAGGAATTAATGACAGAAATTTCATTTTTAGGTGAACTAACCCTTTCAGATATCTTGAATACTTTCAGAGTTACAGGCATGCAAACTTTAGAAAAGGAATATTTATGGCACTCAGACAGGTTTGCATTTGAGAAGATAGAAAAACATACATTTATAGTTTCAACATTATTTGTTCTTTAGATAGTCTTCTTTAATACAAAAAAGTATCAGCTGTGTGCAAAGTGACACACATTTGGTTTTTGACCACTGAAAATGTGAGCAATTGACTAATTTGCTCATGGAGCCGCGTTGAGATCTCCATATCTCGGGGACTGAACCATCGAGGGCCTTTAAAATGAAGACACAAAAAGGAAAGTTTGAGAAAAGGACATTAAGATATCTTTAATACTTCTTGAGTTACAGGCATGCAAACATAAGAAGTGCTTTTTGTCATTTTTGAGCTCTCACTGTTGTGTCAAGTCAACAGATTTTGGCTCCAAATCTGGAAAATTGTCATTTTGACCCTCCTCTAAAAAATAGTGGATTACTCCCAAAATATACATCAGTGACATTTAATATTTTGGCTTTCACCACTATTTATGCTCGTCTTTCTACAGAAAAAATATGAATAAAATAAAAAAAATTGAGCCGGGGAAGTTTTCGGTTGATTTGACGCTGGGGTAATTGTAGTATTTGGAATACATATTTAATTTTATGTTGATCTTAAAACACTTTGTAAGATGGGGATTTTAATATTGACATATTTAATTATGTCAAAAAAAGAGCTTCCAATTAATTAATTTCCAAAATTTGGTTTGATTTTAGCTTTAATGACTTTCTAATTAATTTCATTTAATTTTTGAGATATTTTAGTGTATTTGATTCCACCTTTAACCAAGAAGTCTCTTGAAATTCAATCTCTTTTTCAGTAAAAAACAGTTCATGTGTGTTTTTCCCCACTCTCGTCCTCTCGCTATCACTCTCTCCTCATCATCATCCACGCTTTGTTCAACGCAGTACAATATTTTCAGGATAAATGGAGTCTAAAGCAAATACCCCGAAAAATAATCTCCGTATATTTTCCTTTCTGTCCAGAAGTCACGCTTATGTGCATGTACAGTGCGCTGTGCAAATATTTTTCTATGTTTCACAGTTATTTTTAGTCATCGTCCCCTAGTTGTTCTCCCCGGTTTGTACAACGCACCTTGTTCCATAAAATAGGTGATTTCTTATGCGCAGTCTAAATATTATAGAACATGAAATTAAAGTTCTTTCCTGACACAGAATAAAGCTGGCCAGTACTGAGTTAAAATGTGTGTTCTGGCAGGCCTTCACCATTTAAAAACCACCTTTACCACCTACATATATACAGTCTGAGTGTCTGAGAGCTGTATTTTCCTTTTATTTACTTTGAAAGTTTACATTAAGCTCATTTCAATTTAGAAATGCATGCTTTTCAAATTGCACACACTGTAAATGCCATTCAAATCACTTAAATCTTATTTCCATATAATCTGCTCTCTTGATTTCTATTAAGCTACTTTCTGCCACAGGGATCATGTGATTTGGGACTAACAGACGTACGGCTTTTGATCGGTCTTTCCCAGATCGCCTTTCGGTCTCTGTACTTAAAGCTTCGCGCCAAACAGATGACTGGTAATTTACAGTTTGCTGAGATTAGACGTCTGCTCGTACAGATGCTGTTAGTCGCCACAGTGTGCCGTATTAAACCTCTGATTCACTTCGCAATCTGTTTCACGCTTCTGCACAGCTGATAACGGAGCTTTGAACACGAGCGCAGGAGTCTCTGTCGAGACCTGGACATGGACAGAGAATGAATTTGTTTATTTATTGTTTTCTCCACTGATGTCGGATCAGTAAAAATGCTGATGAGTGGATAAAACTTTGGTAAATCCGAAGTCATCAAATGTTATCGTAAACATGTCATTATGGTATGGTTTATTTATTTTTGCTGCATTTCTTGGTTATAGTTTATATTACACAAGTAATACTGATTATCTTGTGGAACAGCTGTTTCTTAAAGCAGCTGTATAAAATATTATACAAACACATTATCTTACACAAAGAGCCAGTTTATTGTAAAAGTTAAAAGATAAACCGGTGTTTTCATCGTTCTGCTCTACATTACTGCACACTCTAGTAAAATGCTGGGTTGAAAGCATGGACAAACCCAGCTGTTGGGTTAAATGTTTGCCCGAAGAGCTGGATAGTTTTATTTAACTGAACTATTCTTTGAAAATGACTATATGACTGGCTTAAAATAAACCCAAAATATGTTGGAAATTAACATTTACATTTTTTTTTTACAACATTTAACCCAACTGCTGGGTTAAAAACATGGACAAACCCAGCGATTGGGTTAAATGTTTGCCCAATGTGCTGAGCAGTTTTATTTAACTCAACAATTGTTTAAAAATTTATTTTTTGCGTGCTTAAAATGAACCCACAATATGTTGGAAATTAACATTTACATTTTTTTAACAACATTTAACCCAACTGTTGGGAACTGAACTATTCTTTGAAAATGACTATATTACTGGTTTAAACTGAACCCAAAATATGTTGGAAATTAACATTTACAACATTTAACGCAGCTGCTGGGTTAAATGTTTGCCCAATGTGCCGAGCAGTTCTATTTAACTCAACTTTTTTAAAAAAATGACTTTTTTGCATGCTTAAAATGAACCCAAAATATGTTGGAAGTGAACATTTATTAATATGTTTAATGAATAATAATTGCTTATTAATAAATGTCCACCTTTTGATTATCATTGTTGATTCTAATAATTATGTGTCCGATTTTTAATTTCCAACAATTTGGGGTTCATTTTAATCCAGCCATATAATCATTTTTAAACAATAAGACTTTTAACCCAAATGCTGTGTTAAAACGACCCAATCGCTGACTTTGTTCATTTTCAATTCAACTTGGGTTGTTTTATTTGGGAGTGTATGTTTACTTCATGTATAATAACAGCAGTAATATCCCCAGCGATCAGATGTGATGATTTACTCTGCCTTTTTTTCATGATAAACGACTTTAAGCAGCTTGGTTAACAAATCAATTTTTTTGGATAAGGAGCTCCTTTTTAAGGGAAAACTGAGAAAATAACAGATGTTCATAAAAGGCGAGAGCGACTCACGGCATATTAGGCTGGGTCAGAAAGACTGAAAGATTTACCGCTGTGTGAGAGTATGGTACATGTGGCCGTTTAAAGAGTGCCATGTTTTTAATGATCTGTGTTTCCTCACATTTCATTTGACATTGCGGTGCACCATGGATTAGGGTGGCTGTAAAGCCCTCACCCCTAGTGGTAATGAGTCTGAACTGACCTGGCATCAGCCCCGATCCTGTGCTCACGGGTTAAGTGTGGGCCTCTCTCAACGGGGGCGAGATGAGGAGAGGAATCAGATACCAATGTTATCCATTTGTTCCTGCCGTCTGGGCCACCTCGAGTCAGCCTGAACCCTTCCATAAAGTGAAGGACCCTTCAAAAGTTGGACATTCGTTCGAATGTCGAGTCTGCAGTCAGGAAAGCAATCTGTCAATTAAAAGCAGAGCGGCTGGGGCCGAACATTGGTTGCATATGAAACCCAAGGCGTGCTTCGGATTAAACAGCACCTCGGCTACTTTTGCCAAATGAAAATGTAGATTTTGGCTGCTCGACGGTCATTTTTCCCCCTGCCTGCACTCTCTGGGAGCCCTAGACGCACAGCGTGCTCGGATGTTGTAAAAAAGGCTTTATGTATTCAATAATTGCTTAACAGTTATATAAAATGTCATTAACTGCTCGAGTTGCTTCAGTTACGTCCACTGGCTTTCCATAGCCCACGTCCCCGTACGGCCCACCTCGCCCTCCCCGTCTGCGGGCCTTAACGAGGAACCTTTGACAGCACTGGCGCCAGCCGGGAGCAGATCTGCAGGCGGTGGCCCGTTTGGCTCCAGGGACTGGAGAACTCAGGTAGAGAACCTGTTCGTTCCTCTCGACCACTGGCCGCACAGATTCAGGCAGCAAGTGGATCTGTGCTTTCCCTCTGCATTTCAGCTCCGTCAGAGCTGTGAAAAACAAGTGTGCACTTGTAGTGTACTTCAAATCTAAAAATATATATATATTTTTAAAATACTGTACTTGCAGATAATTGAAAAATAATGACATTAAAGGCCAACCTGTCAAAACATGCTAGCAACGTACTAAATCATGTGTTAAAACATGTTAATTCATGCTAGCAATGTGCTAAGGCGTGTTAGTAACATGCTAATTCATGCAGTCAGCTTGCAAAGTGTTAAAACATGCTCGTAACAATGCTAATTAATTTTAATAGTGTTAAATCATGCAAGCAGCATGCTAATTCATGCTATTAATGTGCTAAATAATGTTAGCAGCATGCTAATTCATGCTATTAATGTGCTAAATAATGTTAGCAACATGCTAAATCATGTTAACATGCTAATTCATGCAGGCAGCATGTTACAACATGCTTGCAAATTGTTAAAACATGCTCGCAAAAATGGTAATTAATTTTAATTACGTCTGCTTTGACGGACAAAATGGCGGATTCAGGGTTTTGATTGGTCAGATTGCCTGTCAATCAAACTGTTTGCAAAGGGTCAATTGCCAGATCAGTGCAGGATTAATGTTTAGAAATATACAGTAGAGCGGGGTCTCCAGAGATGAACGTACTGCCGTTTCATCTCTCATCTCAGACTGAGGGAGATGTTTATCTGAATGAGGCAAGTGATGAATATGAGTCATTATGCGCTCCACCGAAAGTATATGGTCCCTTCGTTTCGCACGGTGTAACGCTCGCCGCAGATGAGTGTGTGCGTGTTGATGTTTCATATTTTCACTTCCACCACTACTGTGCCTTTTCTCGTCTTCTGCCCTTAATGATGCATCTGGCAAATGGGTATCATTACATCTCGTCTTCCTCTCAATCCATCCCATGCTCCGCTCACGTATTATTAATGCGATCAAGCGGCGACTTGGCCTTCTATGCTTGGGCCGTTTGTGGTTAACGTAACAGCAAGCGCTCTTAAGAAGCTAGCCAGGCCTGTCATGTCCTCTCACCGGGACTCTGGCTTGACGCACGACTTCTTGAACATCTCTCTCGCCGAGTAGCCGGGCATATTTGGTTTGTACGTTGGATTTTGCCATTTGGATTTATTCAAACCTGTCCCAGCTGCAAATATGCAGTAAATTAGTCCCATTAAAAGTGATTGATTATTGGATGGGTCTGCCGCTCTACCGCATCCCAGTTTCACGGCGTCTGTGTGGCCCACCTGCTCATGCAATCAAAAGTATTGACTGGCGCTCCAACTTCCTCCTGAGGTTTTGTTTTACTGATGTGGGCCCGTGCCCTCTGAGGTGAGCTGGCAAAAACAGAGCCGGTTCATAGGCTGAAATCTGGCAGCTGTATATGTGAGTACTGTACTCAACAGTTTGAAGAGCATGTGCATGCACACACTCAGAGGCTGTGAATGGAGCTGTATACGCTAAAATAATTCTTAGATCAGGTTAATAATGCTGAAAAACACTAGTAGTTTTCAGGTGTTGGAAGTAATGCAATTTGATGCAAGGTTAGTGAATGAATGCATTTTTTTTGTTTGTTTGTTTGTAAAGTTAAAATTGACCTTCACTGAAAAATCTTTTTTTCTCTCTTGAGCCGTCAGAATAACTTTGTTTCTCTTTATATAATCGGTTAGTAAATGTTACCATTTTTGTGTTTCATACAAGTCTTGAGCTCTGCTTGTGTCATTTTAAGGTTAAAAACAACCCAAGTTGGGTTGAAAATGTTTGTTTTAACCCAGCAGTTGGGTTAAATGTTTGCTGGGCAATTTTATTTAACTCAACTTTTGTTTAAAAATGACTATATGTCTGACTTAAAATGAACCCAAAATATGTTGGAAATTAAAAATCAGACACATAAATACTTTATTTATTATTTATTAAACTCATTAATGAATGAACGTATTCTTAAATGTTCATTGCCAACATATTTTGGGTTCATTTTAAGCAAGCAATGCAGTATTTTTTAAACAATAGGTGAGTTAAATAAAACTACCCAACACATTGAGCAAATATTTGACCCAACAGCTGGGTTAAAACAACATGATCACTGGGTTTGTCCATTTTCAGCCCAACTTGGGTTGTTTTTAACCCAGCATTTTTACTCATATTTATTTTTTCAAATGACTGTTTATATGATGAATATGAATATGGATTCATCCGGTTCTAGTACGGTGAAAGGGCCAGATGACCAGTCTACACTCTGAAAAATGCTTGGTTAAAAACAACCCAAGTTGGGTTGAAAATGGACAAACCCAGCGGTTGGGTTAAATATTTTCCCCATCTGCTGGGTAGTTTTATATAGCTGAAAAAATTTACTGTTTAACCCAGAATAGGTCAGAAATGTGTTGGAAGCAAATATGTTTAAAAAATGAACATTTATTTATAACTTTCATGAATAATAACAATAATTAAACAACAAACATTTATTAAATTTCTTATTAATAAATGTTCACCTTTTGATTTTTATTGTTTCCTCCAGTAATTATGTGTCTGATTTTTAATTTCCAACATACTTTGGATTCATTTTAAGCCAGAATTTTTTTAAACAATAGTTGAGTAGGTTGGGCAAACATAGGAGACATTTAACCCAACCACTGGGTCAAAACAACCCAATCGCTGGGTTTGTCCATTTTCAACCCATTTTTTAGAGTGCAGAATACCATGTAAGACCAGTTTAACCCTGTAAAGCCTGACATAGGAAATAATAATTAGAAAAATATCTTTTTATGGTACTAGTTAGAAAATTCTAATAGCTTATAATGTAAATCAATGAGATCTTTATAAAAAAAAATGCATATATCTGCCAATAATATGTCTAAATAATATGATATTTAAATGCTTAGTTTTATGATCGACGCTCTATAGTTTTAAAACATGATGATTGACAGATGAACTCTTCCTCAAAAATAATGTATGGATAATCAAATAAACCTAAGTTCATCTTGAAATATTACTAACACCATTAAAGTTATTCTTACGTGTAAAAATTATTTTTTCAGCAAAAGACACATGTAGCATGGCCTGTACACACACACACACACACACACACACAGAAACATTTTCAAGAACTATGAACACCTCATTTTTTATACAGTGTAACAGGAGTGCAACAAATGAGTTCAGCAGTGTATATTTGAGCAGAGAGTCGAGCCTTGTGTGGGCCACAGCAGAGAGAAGAACCTCCACAACACACACACACACACACACACACACACTTGTGTCGAGCAGTGCCGCTGAAATGCCATGTCTGTCATCTCCATCTGCCCCCTGCCTGTCATCGTGCACCACTTTTACTCACCTCCCGCCATCCCTCCACCCCTTTCCCCCTGAAAAACCTGCTCCAGCTCATGCCATGGCTCTCTTTCAAAATATTATTGTTGATTTAAATGGCCCTAGAGTCGTGTGCCCCCTTCTCACACAAGCCCTTGTCTATCTCAAATGAAAGATTAAAAATGCCTAAATGTCTCTGCTCTGTTTATATGGGTTTTATATAGTTTGATTTTGCTTTATAGCTCGGGTCCGAGCTCACTGCACCCCCAAGGAGGCTAAAACAAACTTGGGAAAAGCAGCGCACAGACTCCGGTTACAGAACCAGTAATGTGATTGTGGTGGAAGCAGATGTTAAATGAATGGAATTGAAATGTCTGCTACATTTGCATTCGCTGCATTGCTCTCGATGATGCACTTGAGAAGACTGGGGTTTCACTTCGGCTCCGTGGCCTCGGTGTGTAAATGAGCGCTGAACAGATGTGGTTATGATGATGATGTGAGATTGGCAGCGGTTGTTCATCAGTTATGGCCGATTTAAATGTAAAATCACGTTTTATTATGGCAAATCTTTGCGGGAGTGACACATAAGTTTGGGTAAAATGGATAGTTCTGTATGAACTGGAGCCACACAACTGCATCAGCTGAATTCTGTAATCAAGATCACATGATTATTAATTAATAATAATTAAAAACAGTTGATAATGTAAATGTAATGGCTCTTATTTTCACTGTTTTCATCAGCGGTAAGGACCTTTTTTTTTTACAAAAATAACTGAAATGAGATTCAGGAGTGTTTTTCTACAAATTTATATATATAATTATAATTAAATGAGTATAAATAAGTCATTTTTGATTATATTAGTTGTTTTATGTTTGATTAAGTGTATTAAATAAATCAGTTAAATATATAGTTAGATAACTAAGAAAATGTATAGCTAAAATTTGAGGATAAATTCATTCAATATTTCATAAAGGCTCAATATCTTTGAAGACATAAAAACGGGAGATAAGATTTGCAAAGAAAAAATGAATGTAGAAGTTTTTCTGATAATTTAGATAATAAATGTTAGTTTAGTATAACTATAACATTACAAATGTCTCTATTTTAAATCTAGTGGTGGTCACATGATTCTGTGATGGTAGTTTTAGGAGTAGAGAGGTTGGGTTAGGAGAGAGAAAATATCATTGACCTGATATAAAATCAATGGAAGTCTATGCAATAACCTCACTAACATAGCAAAACAAACCTGAGTGTCTGTGTGTGTGTGTGTGGGGGGGGGGGGGTATTCCCTACATTATGGGGACCAAATGTCCTCACAGGTACAGTAATACTAGTAAATTTTGATCTTGTGGGGACATTTTTTGGTCCTCATGAGGAAACAAGCTTATAAATCACACAGAATTATGTTTTTTAAAAATCTAAAATAGCAGAATATTTTGTGTGATGGGTAGGTTTAGGGGTAGAGTTAGTGTAGGGGGACAGAATGTACAGTTTGTACAATATAAAAACCATTACGCCTATGGAATGTCCCCATAAAACATGAAAACACAACACGTGTGTGTGTGTGTGTGTGCATGACACAAGGTGTTGGGTCTTTCCCTCACTGACTCTCTTCTCCTCTGGCATTCTGTGAGCTGTTATTCCCATCCATTAATCATTGGGCTAATTTGTTTTCACATGGTCCTGCTGACAGAGAGGGACTATTATTACAGTATTGGTGCTCCAGGTCGCCTCTCCGAGCACGGGCCTTATTATACCCCTCCCTCCCTCTCTCTCTCTCGCTCCCTTTTTCACCCTTACATCTCTGCGAGACATGGACGATTGGACCAGACTTGTAATATTGTGCAGTGAGGAACACCGGGCGTTTGTGTGTGTGAGAGCGCAGGGTGATTGACAGCCAGTCACATGGCTTAGACCTGCAGTGTCAAACGCATGGCTGACCGTGAGGGCGGCAGTGATGTGATGGACAGAAGCTTCTAGCATTCACTCAGCTGGTGGTTATTGCTCGGGCTTTAGCTCATCATCTTGTCACGCACAAACACACGTCGGTTCACCGCCAGGCAGCGAAGGACCGGCCCACAGCAAAGACATTTAGCGCACGGATACTTCACTAAATCTGTCAGGAAATTTGTTTTCCAGGTTTTTTCTTCTTTTCTCACAATGTTTGAAACCATCATGCACTATTACTTTCCCATTTAAACCTTTAAAGTAACTACTACTGTGAGATCTAATACAGTTGTCAAACAGAAAGACTCTCCATTACTTTGTGCCTCAAAACAAAACGCTCCGAACAACTCCGACGCGATCCGGGACGCCATTAAAAATAAGCCATCCACTTGTTTCTGACTCTGGAACCCTTCTGGAGTCTGTACAGAGACACAGACCAGCTGTTTAGATGCTGTTAGCATTCTTTCACACTTCCATTTGTCCATGTGTACCAAGCAAGTATGTCGAAAACTGAACGCACCTCTGTGTATCAGTGTAGACAGTGTCTTCTATTTGGTTTTGATGCAACGCTCACATCCAGTTGTTAAGCAACTTGATTTTAAATATTCGTCAGTGTCTTGCTCTGGAGGCAGCCATTTGCAAATGTATTGATGTCACAGATCCCACAGTATCAAAACTAGATGTGTTTGGGGCTTGATTGAAGGGGTGTTTGGTTTATGATTTCACATTTTTAACTTTCGTTAGTGTGTAATATTCCTGTTTGATCAGAAACAACATTTGTAACGCTACGACACTCAGAGTTCAATGGAGGGAGATATTTTCTTTTACAGAAATCACTTTTTAAACGGCTGGTAGGAACTACAACGAGCTTCTTCCTGGGTCAATGACATCACAAACCCTGAAATTTACATAAACCCCGCCCCCGAGAACACTCAACAAAGGGGGCGGGGTCATGTTGTGCTGCTTTAGAGAAGAGGAAGAGTTGTTGTAGTCGAGTGTTGTTGATGTCGTCATTTTACGCCAGACTGCTTCACAAACGAGGGTCAATTCAAGGAAAAAAGATGAACATGACGACACATGCTAGTGATGAGTTGATCAACTCCACAGCAACTACATCAATTTATCCACTAACCGTTCAGAAACGTCTAAAAGTTGTGACTTCTTCCTGAGTCTCTCCATCAGTTTGAACGCTTTCCTCATTTTGTCTGCGTGAGATTCTCCAGCTTTGTTGTTGTTGAGCTGTTAAAGCTCCGCCCTCTTCTGGAGCAGCAGCTCATTTACATTTAAAGGGACACACAAAAACGGCGTGTTTTTGCTCACAACCAAATAGAGGCAAATTTGACAAGCGATAATAAATGATCTGAGCTGAAACTTCACTGGAGACACCAGAGACTGATATTACATCTTGTGAAAGGGACATTATATGTCCCCCTTATATATACAAAATATTACTGTCTACCACATATGCATGACTTCTGCTGTCATTGTGTGTGTATGCGTGTGTTTGTGAATACATGTTTCAGGTTGTGGTTTGAGACTGTTTTTCAGAGAAAGAAAATGTCTGTGATACAGTTCATGCGGTGGGGTGTGGGAGACACATACAGGGAGAGACAGAGAACCCCAAAAAAGATGAATTAGACCCTGTGGCTGAGCATGAAAAGTGGATAAATGTCTGAAATAACACATTGAGAGAACCAATCATGGCTTTGGCAACCCGTCCATGAAAAGAACAACTCCATTTGAACTTCTCCTCCACATTTCCCCTCCTTTTTTTATCCCTTTCCCTCATCATGCTTTTGTTTTCCTTCTCACTCTCTCCCTCGGCCTCTTTAATAAATTAATGACCTGCGCTCGCCTTAGTGTCTGCCTTTTAACCCGCCGTGAATGATGGGGCAAGTTCTGGAGCAACTCGAAATGCCATCAAAATGCAATCTACGCAATCTCTTCAGTCTTTAATGTAAACCGAAATCAATCTCAAGACTTCAAATGCACTGGTCAAAAAGGTAAAAAATGCAATGAAATGGCTTCGGTGTGTGTTTTATGATTCGATTTTTATGATTTGTTTATTTTTGTCATACTTTCTGCTTTTGTTTTGTAGATGAACGGCGTTTTCTCTACGTGTGTGCACTTACATCCTATATGTGCGAGTCTGTTTTTGTTATTTTTTTGTCCATCATCAAGGTGCTTTTAAGTCCTGGAGCCCGGGTACGTATGACATAATGCACAGGAGCTGTCTACTCCTTTTCCTGCCAGGTAATGAACGAGCTTTAGCTTTTAACGAAGTTCTTACCCAGGCAGGAGTTAAACCAAACTAAACAACATATATCAGGAGCAACGCCGGGCATCTCGCCACAATAGATAAATGTAGAGGGAGAGAGTGACACTTTAGAGACGGACAGCTGAGGAAAAAGAGACTTATAGGAACAGATGAAAGGAGAGGACAAGTGAGTTTTAAACAAACCTTCATTTAGTAGAGCTGGTGATCACTTACATATGTCAAAGAAAGCGCTGAAGATTTTCAAACGACGTGCGAATGCTCATTCACAAAGTTTTCAGATTCTCCTGCTCCTTGCATGTTCTTTTGTTACATATTTTGGCTTGTTTGATAAGTCTTTCTGCCATCAGTAATACTGACGTCCTCTCAGCTCTGTTTAACATTTTAATGCACAGATTCACCCCAGAAAATGCAGGAGAGAAAAGGATATAAAATATAGTTTTCCACATATTTCTGCCTTTAATTTAGCAAACATAAAAGAGAAGTATTGATGCACCATGACGTTTTATACAATATTGATATTCTATACCATGTTGCATACCTTATTGCCACAAAAATAAGGGCAACATGTAAGTTCAGTCAGAGAAATTAAAATTATTACAATACTCGTGACTTAGTTTCCTCACAAGATTTAAAGTCAGCATGAAATAGAAGTCTCGATTGTCTTTTCTTCCCTATTCTAGTGAAACAGCTTCACAAACAAGAACAAATGTGGGGCGGGGCTTGATATGGATGGTTGCGGTTTGCTATTGGTGGATCTCATGTGAGTGACAGGTTGCCCCGCCCTCATCATAAGAGACAAGATGTCGCTGCAGGAGGGAGAGGAAGGTATTTTGATCCAAGATTGTGAGGCACATGAATATAAAAATGCTGTGCACAGATGAATCATTCATTATAAATACGGCAATATTCCATTAAAGAAAATTAAAATTGCTCATTTTAATCTCATGTGACTAAACCCATTACAGATTCGATCTCACAGAAGTGCATGTCAGACCCATTTCCCATAGCTTTAAAAATAAACAAATAAACACAGCTACAAAGAACCCATGTATGATTCAGTAGATCCACAATAGAAAGACCTTTTAGCCTACCTGACCTGGACCGCTTCAAACTCTGTTGTTGCAATCCCAAATGTTATGTTAGCCCAACCGAAACGGAGGCAAGTTAAGCAAGCAAGGCTTCAAGCTAGGCTAGGGTCTTGAACTCATTAACACATTAGCTATCCAAACCCCTGTGTGAAGTATTCAGAGAACCGGTGTCTGCTCTCTTGACAATAAGTTGGAAGAGGGTTACATCACAACAGGAAAGCAGAGACTTTCTCAGAAGAAACTCTGAAAACATGCCAGGATCCACTCCTGTGGAGACCGTAAAAACAAGGCTGGCAGTTTATGCATTTTTGTCAATTATATCAAAGAAAAGATAAGGACAAGAGGGAAATGGAATCGAAGGAATCAGCTCGGATGCAGGAAAGAAACACATTTTTACCTGTCAGACTAATGCACAGCTCTCACCCATCATCTCACCCGCTCGAACGCCTCATTTCACCCATCACGGCGCGCTGCATCTTAACTTACAATCACAATACTTGTAGTCCCAGATGGTTTACAACACATATATAACAGCATATAGCTCAACATTACGATTTTATTACAAATATCATTTCACATTTTTAAAATGGTACAATTTTTACTTGTGAATATATAGTAAACTAATGGTTACAGTTTATTTGAAGGTGTCAGTATTACAGTGTAATTATACATTTAGGTACTCGGTAATAATAATTAACTGCATGTACTTACTATAGGGTTAGGATGAGGGTTTGGTTTAGGGTTAATTGGATGCACAATGCACAATGGTCACCATAAAAACTCTTTTAAATATCAAACATAACAGCATTAAACACTAACAGGTCTGTCCCTTCACTAAAAGCTGATAAATTATCACTTAATTTCAACATTTATTCTCCTTATCCAGTCCTACGTTGATGTCATGATCAATATTATGTCAACAGAACTCTACAAAAATAATGTTTGCCGCTTAAAAGGTTTAATTGACCTTCGCTGGCAGTTTGATTGACAGGCGATCTGACCAATCATCACCCCGAATCCGCCATTTTGTCTATCAAAGCAGTCAGGGGAGTTAGTAGATTAACGTTGGTGAACTTGAATCACGTCTTTCGGCGCTTGAAACAACATTCCTTCTGATGTTCATTCATGTTTATTTGATGCTATAAATGAACTAGAATGAAGAGATGATCGGTTCACGAGGAGCTACAGCGATCTGTCACCACACATTAAACACACACTAGACGCTATTTATTGATTAAACTTCTTTAAAAAATTACAATATTTTACATATGAAACTATTTCATATGTCTGTCGACGTGTTGTCAGTGTCCTCTTTGCTCCTCGATGTATTTTTCAATGTGTGAGAACATGATGTGTGGCATGTAACTAAAGTAACTAAAGGGGGCGGGTCTGTGCGGAGGGTCAATTTCATTATGTTACTACAACTTTATTTTTTAAAAAGCCAATTAATGCAGATTTAACTCAGATTTGAGTTTAAATTACAAACGATTTTAAGTTGATGTAATGATCAACATTATTATGTCAACAAAACTTTACAAAATAATGTTCGCAACTTAAAAGGTTTAATTAAAACAGTGAATTAGAATTTGCAAACATGGATTTATTTAAGTTGGGGTAACAGCTCCCTTGAATGACTTCTTAGAGTGTAGATAATTTTAACATATAGGTGATTTATATACATATATATAATTTTAAATACATTTAACTACGTTTTGTACTGCAAACAGGGTTGGGGAGTAATGAAATACAAGTAACTTAGTTGCGTATTTAAAATACAAAATTTGAGTGACTGTATTTCATTACAGTTTCATTTTAAATGGGTGGTAATCAGATTACAGTTACATCTGAAAAGTGTTTTAGATTACCAAAGTGATTACTTTGAGTTTTAATGTCATTTAAACAGCGATTGGTGATTCTCTGACTCTGACCGTCTGAAAAAGCGAAGTTAAGTTTCATGTTTTCGACTGTTTTCATGTTTTGTGATAGTTGTTTGTGAGTCATTTTATAATTCACTCGTCACTGCAACTTTTTCTCACAATTAGTTTTTTTTCCCTCACAATTCTGACTTCTTTTTCTCAGAATTGCGAGATTTAAACTCACAATTGAAGTTATAAAGTCAGAATTGGGAGATATAAACTTGCAACTGACTTTTTTTCTTGCAATTGTGAATTTAGTATGTGAGTTTATATCTTATAATTCTATAAATACTTTTCTCAATATTGTGAGTTTATATCTCATAATTCTGACTTTTCTCAATATTGTGAGTTCATATCTCATAATTCTGACTTTTCTCAATATTGTCAGTTTATATCTCATAATTCTGACTTTTCTCAATATTGTGAGTTCATATCTCATAATTCTGACTTTTCTCAATATTGTCAGTTTATATCTCATAATTCTAACTTTTCTCAATATTGTCAGTTTATATCTCATAATTCTGACTTTTCTCAATATTGTGAGTTCATATCTCATAATTCTGACTTTTCTCAATATTGTCAGTTTATATCTCATAATTCTGACTTTTCTCAATATTGTGAGTTCATATCTCATAATTCTGACTTTTCTCAATATTGTCAGTTTATATCTCATAATTCTAACTTTTCTCAATATTGTCAGTTTATATCTCATAATTCTGACTTTTCTCAATATTGTCAGTTTATATCTCATAATTCTAACTTTTCTCAATATTGTCAGTTTATATCTCATAATTCTGACTTTTCTCAATATTGTGAGTTCATATCTCATAATTCTGACTTTTCTCAATATTGTGAGTTTATATCTCATAATTCTGACTTTTCTCAATATTGTGAGTTTATATCTCATAATTTTGACTTTTCTCAATATTGTCAGTTTATATCTCATAATTCTAACTTTTCTCAATATTGTCAGTTTATATCTCATAATTCTGACTTTTCTCAATATTGTCAGTTTATATCTCATAATTCTAACTTTTCTCAATATTATCAGTTTATATCTCATAATTCTAACTTTTCTCAATATTGTCAGTTTATATCTCATAATTCTGACTTTTCTCAATATTGTGAGTTTATATCTCATAATTCTAACTTTTCTCAATATTGTCAGTTTATATCTCATAATTCTGACTTTTCTCAATATTGTGAGTTTATATCTCATAATTCTAACTTTTCTCAATATTGTCAGTTTATATCTCATAATTCTGACTTTTCTCAATATTGTGAGTTTATATCTCATAATTCTGACTTTTCTCAATATTGTGAGTTCATATCTCATAATTCTGACTTTTCTCAATATTGTGAGTTTATATCTCATAATTTTGACTTTTCTCAATATTGTCAGTTTATATCTCATAATTCTGACTTTTCTCAATATTGTGAGTTTATATCTCATAATTCTAACTTTTCTCAATATTGTCAGTTTATATCTCATAATTCTGACTTTTCTCAATATTGTGAGTTTATATCTCATAATTCTGACTTTTCTCAATATTGTGAGTTTATTTCTCATAATTCTGACTTTTCTCAATATTGTGAGTTTATATCTCATAATTCTAACTTTTCTCAATATTGTCAGTTTATATCTCATAATTCTGACTTTTCTCAATATTGTGAGTTTATATCTCATAATTCTGACTTTTCTCAATATTGTCAGTTTATATCTCATAATTCTGACTTTTCTCAATATTGTCAGTTTATATCTCATAATTCTAACTTTTCTCAATATTGTCAGTTTATTTCTCATAATTCTAACTTTTCTCAATATTGTCAGTTTATATCTCATAATTCTGACTTTTCTCAATATTGTGAGTTTATATCTCATAATTCTGACTTTTCTCAATATTGTGAGTTTATTTCTCATAATTCTGACTTTTCTCAATATTGTCAGTTTATATCTCATAATTCTGACTTTTCTCAATATTGTCAGTTTATATCTCATAATTCTAACTTTTCTCAATATTGTCAGTTTATATCTCATAATTCTGACTTTTCTCAATATTGCGAGTTTATATCTCATAATTCTGACTTTATAACTCGCAATTGCAACTTTAAATCACACAATTCTGAGGGAAAAAGTCAGAATTGTGAGATAAAAACTTCCAATGACCTTTTTTGTGTTTGTTTCACACTTATTAGTATTCCAAAGTATTCTAAAGTATTTAGATTAAGTTACTAAACTTGAGTAATGTAACGAAATACGTTACAAATTACTTTTAAAAGTATGTATTTTGTAATCTGTAGTGAAATACATTTTAAAAGTAACCTACCCAGCCCTGACTGCAAAGACAGCATGGCAGAGCAGAGTTGTTGGAAATATGACCTGGCTGATCTCCTCGACAAATGATTTCTTTGGAAAATGTCCGTTCGTAATCAGATTTAATCGTAAGGCTCGTTTCAAATTCACTTCCTTTTGATGACATTTGGGAAAATAGGGAATTTAAAGGATTAATTAATTCACTTCACTTGAATTAAAACGTCCTGATAATTCACTCACCGCCACGTCATCTGACGTTTCTTTCTTTCTTCAGTCGAAAAGAAATCGATTCATAAACATCTTGGATGACATGGAGCTGAGTAAATTATCATGACATTTTAATTCAATTCAATTGAAGTGAATTAATTAATCCTTTAAATTCCCTATTTTCCCAAATGTCATCAAGAGGAAGTGAATTTGAAACGAGCCTCACGATTAAATCTGATTACGAACGGACATTTTCCAAAGAAATCATTTGTCGAGGAGATCAGCCAGGTCATATTTCCAACAACTCTGCTCTGTAGTAATGAATTCTTAACTGTATTCTCTCTAAACGAAACGAAAGCCTTAAAGCTTTTAATTAATATGAATGTGTTGGCTAATATATCCCCTGCACACTTCTGTACTGTATTCATAAATCATAAACAATGCACAAACACCACGGGTATATGAAAAGACACAGACACAACAAACTCTTCACGTCTTGGTTTATTATTGACGCCATTAATGATTAATGCCAATCAATGAGAACATTATCATTTGTTTATTCATTTTTTCCCCTCTCCCTCAAGGGTTGGAAGTCTATCCAAAGAACATAAACAGCCTTTTATTTCGGAGTCAGCATCTGCAAGCCTCTTTTCCTGAATATCTCTCAGTTCACGAGGTGGACGTGACTTGCGAGGCTTTGTAAATCTTCGGACACCCCGTGTCGAGGTAGGCTTTGAATGCATCACTGTAGTCTTGAGGAATGAGGGATTGTTTGTGTTTATAAATACGTCTTTGCCGGGTAATCAGTGTATGATTACGAGGTACCACACGGAAAGACATACATTCACATCCACTCAAAGAACATGTCCAGTGGTAATGGACCCAGCGGCGTATGAATATATGAAATATGTTTATGCGTGCAGCATGTGTATTTATTGCTTCTTGGCCGGCCATGACAGGTTTTTGGAAAGTCAAACACATCTGAAAGGCCGTGTTGTTTGGTTTCCAAAAAGCCGGTAGCAGATAAGCTCCGGGGTTGCCGTGGTAACATACCCGACCGGAGCCAAGGCCCAATTTTGGAAACCACAAAATCAACAGAAGTGTGATGGACAGAAAAGGGAGTCAAGGAGAAAGAAAGCAAGGTGTGTTTTTGAAAGCTCTTTAAAAGGGGGACACGAAACAAGCCTAAAATGGACCAAAAGATCCGCATCCATCAGGAAAAGCCAAAGGGTCATCGATCATCCGGACTATTTAAAGTCGAGGGACATGTTCTGGATGCATTAACTTAAATGCTTCTGCTACAGTATGTTATATGAAAAATGTGTGGGGAAAAAGGTAACGTCATGCAACATTTAGCAAAAACAGTTGTGAATGTATAATGCGAATGAATTTATTTCGGTTTAATACTTAAAACAACATAAAAAACCCATTTCGAATGATTGTTTGAGCATCGCACATGTTTCTATTTATATTTTGGGGGAGTGAAAGTAGGATCCAAAAGTCTCAGAGCACATTTTTGCACCATATTTAATAATTTGCACTCATATTTCAACTTTCAAAAAATATAACTATAACCTTAAGATATCTATCTATCTATCTATCTATCTATCTATCTATCTATCTATCTATCTATCTATCTATCTATCTATCTATCTATCTATCTATCTATTTATCTATCTATCTATCTATCTATCTATCTATCTATCTATCTATCTATCTATCTATCTATCTATCTATCTATCTATCTATCTATCTATCTATCTATCTGTCTGTCTGTCTGTCTGTCTATCTATCTATCTATCTATCTATCTATCTATCTATCTATCTATCTATCTGTCTATCTATCTGTGTGTGTGTGAGATTGATTTGCTTTTCAAAATCACAAGTTTAAATAAAATATGAATATATTTTAAATCCATATGAAAGTTTCTGTCAACTTATATATAATTTAAGTTTAAAAATGAGACCTTGTTTAACTTTGATTACTGATAAGTCATTAATATGTCTTGTAGTTTTGTTTTTCCTACTAATTAATATTCATATTTCAACTTTCACATGATTTTGAAAAGTAAATAAAAATATAAATGTATGTACATCTCTCTCTCTCTCTCTCTCTCTCTCTCCACACACCTACACAAACACACACACACACACACACACACACACACACACATTATATTGTTTTTCAAAATCATAAGTTTAATTAAAATATGAATATATTTTAAATTCATATGAAAGTTTCTGTCATATAATTTAAGTTTAAAAATGAGACCTTGTTTAACTTTGATTACTGATAAGACTTCTTGTTTTTCCTAATAATTTATAGCATATAAAATGACTGTTTTGGCACTAAAATGCTCAGATCAATTTCGCATTAACTAGTCTTGATCCAATTACGACGGAAGCGAATTTAAGCAGTGAAACAGGGAGAAAAAAAGAAACTGGCTGTGAGATTTATAGACAGAAAACAGAGCCACTGTGACAAAAACCTGAACCATCGAGTCAACGAAAATTCAACATATTTAAAAGTGGATCAGGGAGTGATAAATTCAAAGCTTTTTCATAGTCTCTCCTCTCAGCGGGTGCAAGCAGTGCATGATGCCATCCCAATAAATTCACCTCAGAGCCATGTCCACGTGCTGTTTCATTTCCCCCGATGGCGCTGAAATTACACCTCATGTTTCGTTTCACTGCGTCTTACTGAACCTGAATGTGCAACCTCTCGAACCGAAGGTCCTGGTGTAAGAGAAGTGACTTCTGTACAGTTACTCATTTAAATCATTGAGTTATTTTGCTCAAAACACACATGAATGGAATATTAAATATTTGTGAGGATAACTCCCTTCGGAGTGACTCTGCAGAGCTTTTTTATGATCAAACAGCAACATTACACATTAAAGAAAGATGAACGTGTAAAAAAAAAAAAGCATAATAGGTCCTCTTATACCTGAGTGCAGTAGTTTACACGGGAACTGCCGCTTTGAGGTGCTCCAGTTTTCCCGAAGAACCCTGTGATTGTCGGTTTAATCAGTTCCCGGACGTTTACGCAGTATCAAATCACAGAGGCTCCTTTTTTACTGAGTCAATTAGATCTACTAAATCAAATGTGCTTGTTTAGCTTTCCTCCTCTAATTTAGAGAGACAAAATCAATTAAAACCTGATACTGCTCAGGTCTCTTAATGAGCATACTAGCCAATAATTAGAGCTCTTGTTTACTTACAGACCAAACCTCTGAGTGTGAGTGTGTGTGTGTGTGTGTGGGTATTCCCTACATTATGGGGACCAAATGTCCCCACAGGTACAGTAATACTAGTAAATTTTGATCTTGTGGGGACATTTTTTTGGACAAGCTTATAAATCATACAGAATTATCTTTTTTGAAAATGTAAAATAGCAGAACATTTTGTGTGATGGGTAGGTTTAGGGGTAGGGGTAGTGTAGGGGGACAGAATGTACAGTTTGTACAGTAGAAAAACCATTACGCCTATGGAATGACCCCATAAAGCATGAAAACACAACGTGAATGAATGAACAGTTCACTTAAAGGCAAGATTTTCATTGAACAATGCCTGATAGGGTTAATTCACCCGAAAGTGAAATTTCAGTCATTAATTCCTCTCCCTCGTGTCGTTCTACACCCGTAAGACCTTCGTTCATCTTCAGAACACAAATGAAGATATTTTTGATGAAATCCGATGGTTCAGTGAGTCTCTTTTGACTAGTTTCAGATGTCCAGAAAGATACTAAAACATATTTAAAACAGGTCATGTGACTACAGTGGTTCAACCTTAATATTATAAAGAGACGAGAATACTTTTTGTGCACCAAAAAACCCCCAAAATAACAACTTTTCAACAATATCTAGTGATGGGCGATTTCAAAACACTGATTCATGAAGCTTTACGAATCTTTTGTGTCGAATCAGTGGTTCAGTTCACGTATCAAACTGCCAAAGTCACGTGATTTCAGAGGCTTCGTTACGTCATAAGTGATTCACAAGTTCAATAATAATCACGTGACTTTCACGCTCCGAACCACTGATTCGAAACAAAAGATTCGTAAAGCTTCATGAATCAGTGTTTTGAAATCGTCCATCACTAGATATTGTTGAATAAAGTCGTTATTTTGTTTTTTTGGCGCATAAAAAGTATTCTCGCTTTATAATATTAAGGTTGAACCACTGTAGTCACATGACCTGTTTTAAATAGGTTTTAGTAGCTTAAGTGTTAAAAAATTACAATATATTTAATATGAAACTGTTTCATACGTTATCAGTGTCCTCTTTGCTCCAGGATGTATTTTTTACTCCGTGAGAACATAATGTGTGGCGTGAGAGGTTTGTCGGACATAGCAACAGTAACTAAAGGGGGCGGGTCTTTGCGAAGGGTCAATTTCATTAAGTTACTACAACTTAATATTTTAAAAAGCCAATTAAAGCAGATTTAACTCAGATTTGAGTTTAAATTACAACTGATTTTTTTCTTTGTGAACGGTCAATTCCTTGTGCCACAGAAGACAAAAAAACAAAACAAAAAAAACACTGGATTTGATCTCTTGTTTTAGTCAAATCATTGCCATGAATTTATTCCCTCAACTTATTAACTAGTTCCCTCCTTTTAGTAAATCATGGCCACATTGAACTAATTCATTCTAATTCAAGGGAACAAACCATTATCAGAATTGTGAGGTATAAAATTGCGAGACGATTGCCTTTTTTATGTTTTATTCCATGGCGGAAGCTGCGTTCCATACTTAAAGTCTGTTGCAGTTACCGGTAGAGTAAGGTTGAGGAGATGGGAAACAAACAGGGTTGAAGTCCACGGGGTGGCACTGCATATCTGTTACATTTAACCACACAATCATCTGTTTCTGAGCAAAAAATAAATAAATTGTGCGTCACCTGGCAGATCACCACACTGATAAATCTGCTTTTCGGGTTTGAAATCTGATTATCTGGGCTGTAGCTATTACTCGACTTCACATTAAGAGCACTTTATTCCTGAAGTACATTAGAGGTTGTCAGCTAATAGCCAGACGTGAAGACTGACATACAGGTTAGTGCTCGTGTCGCCGTAAACAGAGGGCGCCTGACCAGGGGCTCAGGGTCTCAGGTGTCCCTTTAATTCAATTTGAAACCACTCTTCATAAATAAGCATACCTACATGCAGGCCCAAGAAACGTTATTCTCTCTGACACTTGCCATGATGTGTTTACTGCACTTATCTGGCTAACAGAGTCCAGAGTGGAGCGAGAGAGTCCATTTCTGTAATCTTGAAATCTGGTCCAAAAAAAAAAAAAAAAACACCCACTCACTTTCTCACTTTTTTTTTAATTTCTCATAAAACTTTGGGTGTTCACCAAGAACTTAATGTGTGCACAGATGGTTCAGTCTAACCCATCAGCAACAACAGTGCATATATAATAGTATGATAATTTCATGAATGCACAATTAATGCGATTATTTCTCTTTTCTGAAGGGCCACGAGTCACATGACTCTCAAGGCAACATCAGTCATGATCGTAGTGCTTTTGTATTATTATTATTTTTTTAAATGCATTCCCTGGTAATGCTGTTTTTGTTGTGTTTATGTTGTTATTGAGAGGAAAGCGTGCGGCGCATGTTTACATATTCATCTGAATGCCAGCAGTGTGTCGGGATGTTCATTAGCAGTAGAACATCACTGCAACTTCTTTTTACTTCTTAGCAAAGAAAAAAAATATCAGGGCCTTGAAACTCATTCAGTCTCTTGTACGTTACGCGTGTTAAGTTCACTTAAAGGCCACCAGTGTCACTAAAAACAAGGATTTCTGAATTCTACATAAAGAAACTCTTGTTATTTTGCAATAAAGACGAAGCTAATTTGAACGTTGGAATAAGAAACACTTCAAGGGCCAGATTTACGAACAGCTCGCGCTGACACAAACCCACTTTTGGCGATAAAAACTACTGTCAGGATTTACTAAAGACACGCGGTGCAAAATCAGCGCCGAAAAGTCATGAACTGAGTTGTTTTTGCGGCTTATTGCATATGCATTTGTAGGAATTTCCCTTTCAGATGCAAAATTTATGGGAGGAGAATATTTAAATGAATTGCACAATGATTTACTAATGTTTGCGCTAGTCAGTTTACTGGTAATTGCGCCATTATTTAATGGCCAAAAAAAACATGTCTTAACACATTTTCTGATATAGCTGCAATTGAGAACAGAGAGCGTGTGGTAGAAGAGAGAAAATATTTTCCATTCGTATTCAAGCTCGATTCAATACTCGACGCTCAATGACTCTAACTAAAGTGCACAATAAATATTTAATTTACAGTGTGTTTTTTTCACATGAAAGTGTGAAAACTGATGGGCGAATTGAATTTTGCCAAGGAGGAACAATGAGACTTCTTTTTATGACGTTTGACGTTTGAATAACCAAATTAATGCCAGTCCTTACTATTTAAGTGACTATATTCTGATTATAAACCAAGTATGACATTATTGACGCTGTTAAAGCTACTGAAGGACATTGAAGATACCGAAACACCAAGTGACATCAAGCCAGTTTTCCAGCTGGCTTATATTATTGCGGAAGTTCTTAAGAACGTTCGATGCACATGGTTAATTTCAAATATCGTATTTTTTTAAAGAAGTTTAATCAATAAATAGCGTCTAGTGTGTGTTTAATGTGTGGTGACAGATCGCTGTAGCTCCTCGTGAACCGATCATCTCTTCATACTAGTTCATTTATAGCATCAAATAAACATGAATGAACATCAGAAGGAATGTTGTTTCAAGCGCGGAAAGATGTGAGCACACACAATTTATCAAGTTCACCAACGTTAACGGGGTTATGATTGGTCATATAGCCTGTCAATCCAACTGTCAATTAGATCACAGCATTTGCCGTGTGATAAGCGCACTAAGTTATATTGTGATTTTGTTTTCTGTTCGATTGACAGATTGCTTTGCCTAAGCAATGGCGCAAAACACTCCGTTAGTAATCTTTCAGGTTCATTACAAAACAGTGGCGGGACAGATTAAACTATGACGCAATAAAATTTGTGCAATAAAGCAGGATAATCAATTTAAAAAGGCTATTGTTCACCTGTACGCGCTTGAAGTCTTCTTCTTTGGTTTGGCTATCTAAACAGCTCTGCGTCATGGTTCTGAAAACTTAAGCACACTAATGGTTCATTACAACTGTGATTTTTCCTTTCTGCTTTTGAAAAAAGAAAACTGATTTGGCTCTGACCTCATTCTGCATGGCTACAGTGTATGTAAACACGTGCGCTTATAGACCTCGTGACTCCCTCCCTCTGCTCTTTACTGGCTGCGCAGTGACCAGGCAACCTTCCGTTGTATTCAACAATAGAGACGATGGACGAGCTTTCTCCCTCACTGACTCATGTAATCGGGTCACGGACTGACCCCTTGGAGGTCATTCAGCACATAAAGCCAAACTACCAAACCGCCAAAAAAAAAAAAACAGATGCCTCATTCCCTGTTGGATTTGACCCAGCTAGGCCCATTATATGAGGAAAACCCTGATTGCCGCTCACTTGGACTTGTGTTCGGACTCGATTCAGTGACCATAGATGATAGGTGATGGAAGTTTTTTAATTGAAATCACAATGTATGGATGGGGTTTCTGAATCATCCAGAAGTACATCATCAGAACTGTTCCCCGCTTTCCTGGAATGTCCTAGAACAAATTGCCTGGAGAAAATAAGTTCCTTACTCACCGTTTAATGACTAATAGAGCAATTTAATTGTTAACCTCGCCAAAATGAGGAGTGATATCAATACTCTCCATTGGATACTGATAAAGTAGGAGGGTTTTTGTGTTGCAGGGTTACTGTGGCAATAAACTGGCTCACAATATAAGAGACCTCCCATGTCCATGGAAGCCAAGTTTATTGTAAAAACGCTACCACCTTCCACAGACCACATGCTCTGTTATTTGTTTGGATAAGTCTGTAACCCCGTCCATCACAGCTGTGCTGAGTTCCCAGGAAGAAAAGAAAAAGTCAAAGCTGTCAGATAGAAACAGAAGCTTTGTGGCTTTAAAATCTGTGAATTTGTGAAGGGATATCTAAGGTCGTCCAGTGCCCCGGATAATCGAAACCTGACAGTACTTTTCCAGACGGATTGTGTAGGGGAAATGGTACTGGCCGCTAAGTAATGGGTTTCCTCTTCAGCGAGGGATGGGAGTCGAAGCGGCATCATTCACCTTGCTCGCTGAAATCCGTCACCTCACATCACGCAAAATAACAGCTCTAATGGTTTGAGTAATGCTCAGCGGCCGGTGTGCCTTAATTGGGAATTAAGTGCTCTTAGTGTGCAGCTTTCTGCTGAGGTGGACAGAACAGACATGTGAAATCAGGCCAGCCATTACGGAGACTGCAAACATGAATTCATCTGGGAGGGGAAAAATATGGAAAATGGCCACAGCTTGGGGCTGGTTAATCTTACGTTGTTTCTTATGAGATTAGGGAATTATTGACTCGTCGAGGAAGAGGTAAATTCATAAATGAATACTTTTATTCTGCAAGGATGCATTAAATTGATAAAAAGTGACAGTTTATAATATTATAAATTATTTTTATTTCAAATAAAAACGTTTTGTTCATCAACGAATCCTGAAAAATAAATCAATCTCGGTTTCCACAAAAATCATTATTCAACATTGATAATATTCATAAATGTTTCATGAGCAGCAAATCATCATATTAGATCATGTGACACTGAAGACTGGAGGAATAATGCTGAAAATTGTGACCACAAAAACCACAAAACCAGTCATGAGTCGTTTTGTAGCGATATCCAACAATACACTGGTATTGTCAAAATTATCGATTTTTCTTTTATGCCAAAAATCATTAGGATATTAAATAAAGATCATGTTCCATGAAGATATTTTGTAAATTTCCTGCTGTAAATAAATGAAAAATGTATTTTTGTGAGTGGATATGGGTTGCTAAGTTCTTCATTTCGGCGATTTTCTCAATATTTTGATTTTTTTTGCGCACTCAAATAGTTGTATCTCGACCAAATATTGTTCTGTCCTAACAAACCATACATCAATGGAAAGCTTATTATTCAGGGTGAATCTAGTGGGATCGATCTTGCCATGTTGGGACATCTATTGAGATTGCACACTTTCAGTCCCAGAGTTCAAGGAAATTGTGTGTTTTTCAAGTCCCAGCCAAATGAAACACGACCTGATATGATTTTTTTCTTTCTTTCTTTTTTTTCATGGTTAATGTGCCATTTAACAAGATTTTCGGTGAACTGCAGCTCAACTTTTTTTGTCAAGCACCATCAGCTTCCCAGACTTCTTCTTTAGACATGGACCCTCTTGTCTGGATATGTTGTGTATGAATGTGTGTGTGGGTCAAACACACTCACTGACTAGATGGGCTTGGGGCTGGTCATTTTAGAGCAGTGGCTCTCAAACTTTTTGAGGCAAGGAACGCTCTTAAGGGATGGAAAATTACCCAAAGACACCCTCATATTTATAACAGTTAAACCCTTAATTTAATATGGATGGGATTAATTAACACAATACGCTTGTTTTATTGGCAGAAATGCCCCCATCTGTAAATATGGACGAGGCAAGCACCAGGTCAAGAGGGGAAAAACTTGGTGTATCAGTCACATTTTTCTACATTCAAAAATAATGTAAAATACCAGTGAAGAGCACAAAATGTTTACAACCATGTATTTTAGTTTATAGAATAAACAAATTATAGTGGCATTCATAACAAACAACATTTATTTTAAAGCCTAAACGAAAAGTCTGAAACCACACTGAAAAATGTGATTTAGTATTAATGGACCTATAACGCCCCTTTCACAAGATGTAATATCCGTCTCTGGTGTCTCCAGAATGTGTCTGTGAAGTTTCAGCTCAAAATCCCCACAGATCATTTATTATAGCTTGTTATAAATGCCCATTTTTGAGTGGAAGGAAAACATGCTGTTTTCGTGCTCGTGTCTTTAAATGCAACTGAGCTGCTGCTCCCCGCCCCCTTTCCAGAAGAAGGCAGAGCCTGTACGGCTAGTGCCTCGGATACTCTGCTAAAACTAAAACATCTTTGGTTTTGATTATCATCTCTCATGTGACATTGCAATTCTTTGTCGTCATGAAAGTTTAAACTATATGCGCACAAAAAGCTGACGGAGCATCCCGTGAGTATTAAGGGGATCTTATGCCGGATGAAGCGCAGCGCAGTGTCGCGTCCTGTTTTGGACGACTCGAGGTATCTCACACCGGCACGCACATTCACTTTATGGTTAGCAATATTGTTATGTTTAAGAACATTATGAAATTAAGATAATGTCTATGATTACGTCGAGTGGCACTGCTGGTGTGTGTACACTCACACAAAATAATGTGTTTGAATTTTAAAGATGTGGCACTTTTTCAGTTCTTTTTTTATGTCTTATTACGCTTAAACCGTCAAATACACACAAGGTTATGTCAAAAACGCACATGAACAGTGGGTTTTGTCTGTGAACATAAACAGCAGGGAAATAAGTCACATGTGTATACAAATTGAAAGAAAAAATGACATTTTTTGCACAGGTTTTGCCTGTTTGTACAGACCACTCAGTTTTGCACAGATGACGGTGTGCTTGTGAAATCTTGTGAAAATATGAAAAGTTTACACTTTAGATGACTTTAAGAGTAATCCATCAATCCCATAAAGCAGGTGAGGAGAGCTTGATATCCGATCATTCGGTTTAGATAGAAGCGCTCAAGCCGAGCCGCAAAAAAGACCTGCATTCATAAGCATCTCCTTTTTCCATAAACCTGAAGCGTGCCTCTTATACTAACGCTGTTGCCAAAGAGACCATGAGGGAAACCCCTGCTGCTGATATTTATACTTTCCAATTTACCCCTGAAATTTATTAGCTTTTTCTGGATTTGAATCATTTGGACAGTTAATAACCCAGATAATGCGCAAATAATTTCAGAGAATTATCTGGGTCACCTGGATATCGAGTTATAAATACGTTTAATAATTTCCCGCCGTGCCTTGAATTTGATTAGCTGACAATAACAATCATTGGTCTTGCGCTATTATTTGTTTTTCTTCATAAGATGATATTCTAAGAGGTATTATAACAGCCCATAATGCATTTCTGCTGTATTAATTCCTCCGTATTTATGATCCTGAAAAGCGAAAAGGTAGTGTTTTTGGCACACGTCTTCGGCGCGTCGCATGTGGCAGCGTGTGAGTTGTCATGACGTGGTTTGTTCAGTTCACTGCGCACATACTAAACCGTATTAGACACCCTATAAATCGTGCTGCCCCAAGAAAGCAAACAGTAATCATGATACATGGCTGACTGATGAATGAATGACTGAGCGTAAGAGGAGAGGATCATGGGTAAAAGGGTGGAGGTGATATGGAAGGGTGGTTCGAGTGTCAGAAAACCCTCACTAGGAGCTAACAGGAGTGTTTTTAAAGAGCAATGGTGGCGGATGGAAAGAATTCTGTCTCTACCTGCTCGGTAATGAGCAAAAATTAGTTTTTGGCCTCTGGGAACTGGCAGTGGAATCAAGAGACGCTTCTCGGGGCTGGAAAGACTGTTTTTTCTCAAAATAAAATAACAGAAATGTAACCTTCCAATTAATTCCAATTTACA
This sequence comes from Zacco platypus, assembly GCA_038088235.1. Classification (NCBI taxonomy): domain Eukaryota; kingdom Metazoa; phylum Chordata; class Actinopteri; order Cypriniformes; family Xenocyprididae; genus Zacco; species Zacco platypus. The sequence goes on from CM076068.1 coordinate 4,040,345, forward strand.
TATCCCCAGCTCCAGTTTCCATCTGGGAGACGTCATCGCCATTGCCTTCGTTTGATTAGCTAATTAATAATTCCCTCGGCGCTGCAATTCATTTGAAATTATCCAAACAGATGGGCTGCACAGGAGTACAAGAGTTCAGCGTTTTGACAGCTTTCTTCTGGGTAGAGGCACACGAGGCCCGAACGCGTTGGCGCACAAAGAGGCACGGCGGCCAGCGGAGGAGTGTTCGCTTCGGACGCTTTTTCTCTCGGTGGTAAAAACTGCCAGAGATTAGTGCAGTTTGTTTGCTTTTTCGTGTCATTAACGCCGTCATCAGGGCCCTGGCACCGCGGCTTTACGGTTTGTCACCTGCTCCATGCTACGCTCGAACCCAAAAAACCATGTGAAGTCACTGCTTTAGAGCAGCTGGCAGAATCTAGTCTGGATGGAGACCAAAGAAGGGATTTCTAGTAGCTGGAGAGATGTTTGCTTTTTTAAAACCTATATATTTAAAAACATAAAAATAAGTAAATGCTGATATTGTTAAACTAATATTTAAATGATAAAATACTGCATTATATATATATATATATATATATATAAAATTTCCGTTAGTGCAAAATTCTAAATACAGGCAAAACACTTGTAAAAAAATAAATACAGAAAATTCAGCTAAATTAATGCTATTTTTTAAGGATTTCTTAATGTTCATGTTGGTAATTGTTATATTTTAGCACCTAAAATATTATTATTCTGTATTACTGTGATCTATCTCCTTTTAAATATATTTATTATTTTGTTTATTTATTTTTTATTAATCAATTTTCCCCTATTTTTGTCTTGGGTTTTGACATGACATTAAACAACCAATCAACCAAATCCATTTTAACTTAAATTGTTTATTTCTTTGTTTATTGATTTGTACCATTTTTGTAAAGAAAATAACATAAAACAACCAACTAACCAAACAAATAAAGAAACTCAAATTTAACTTTAAATACAATTATTTGTGTATTTTACCATTTTTCCATGACATAAAATACCCAAACAAACCCCATTTTAACTTAAATTTATTCACTTAAACTATAAATACAATTATTTATTTATTTTACCATTTTTTTTATTTATTCAGCCAACTAAATAAATAAATACATAAACTTAAACTTTATACTTAAAAATTATTTACTTTAGTTCTCTACTTAAGCTTGCATGTACAACTAAATTTGAATCACAAGTGAATACATTTACGAATAATTTAGAGTGAAAAACAATATTCATGATGTGATAAAAATATGAAACAGGACTTGATTTATAGAATCTGGAATTGATTGGAATGTGGCCAGTGTGAATTTGCTCAATGTCTAAATAGCTATCTGGCGACTGGGTAACATGGTGACGCCAAGGTTTCCGACAATTTCCTGACCTTTGATAGTTGTTCTTTTCTTTTTAGGAATAACATGCAAAGATGAATCATTCGCAGTAAGACCAAGAACCAGGATCAGGAAAACATAGAGGTTCAATTTTGATTTTTGCTGTTGAGTTTTAAAAAGAAATCCCGGATTTGATGCCGATGAAGGGGCCGTGATGCAAAATGATGCCCTCGAGCAACAGAGCATCTGTTAACTATAACCCACTCCAATTTAACATCGATTTCGGATTTGGCATTGCAAATCGTATTTCAAATCATCATCATCATCGGCTCCTCCGTGTGGGACGGACAAGGGCAGACCCACCAAGAGCCTCAATGACACGGACAATTCTTCTTCCCCGTCTGACAGTTTCAAACCGTGAGCGATGGCAGAGCGCATTAGCCTCCAAACGGCTGCAATTACCACCACGCAATTAGCACCAATCACAATTAAAGCAGTGGTGCAATTACACAAGCAGATGCCCGTGAGTCACGCTGCTTTAACAGGATGAGCGATGGACGAGGGTGGTAATGTTAACCCAGAGCGGGCTCTCGTGTGTGGTTCTCGGCCCGGGTCGTCGCTGGCGTGTGGGCCGTAATTGGCCAAATCCCTCCCCGTGGAAGCTGCAGGTCACATTCGGCACAGGTGCCTCCCAAATCCCTTTGTTTGGGGCCGTGTACCGCCGACTCTCGCTAGGCCCCCGCACTAAGCCTGGCGGCTGAGCCGGCGCTAGTTGGTTGTTTGAATAAAACCAAGGGTAAATATTGTCTGAGACCAAGTCAACACTTGTGTCATGCATTTTCAATTTGGCGTTCAATTAAGTCCATTTATTTTTTTCCCCTTTCCTAAGGGGGAAAGAAAAACAGGCTTTGCTGAGGCCGGAGAGATTTGGTGAGGCTAATGAAGGTGCCAGGTACTCAAAGCACTCATTTAATGGCCACTTCTTACTCTCCAGAATTAGAGAACAACAGTGATAACTCGATTAAACCCACATTTACTGTATTATATTTGGAAATAAGCTTCTTAAGTCGTCGTTCCTAGTGGATACTCACTTTGGTTGGTTGAATACTGGGATATTTGTGCAAGATATGCTCTTTTATGATTTTTAAATATTTTCAAAAAAAGCCTCACCAAGGCTGCATTTATTTGATAAAAAAAATTAAAAAATCAGCTTTTCTATGTCATGAATTAATTAAATTTTAAAATATATTCAAACAGAAATGTTATTATTTTAAACCGTAAAATTATTTTACAATATTCGACTGTATTTTTGATCAAATAATTGCAATTAATTAAAAGAATCGACTGTAATGTCATCAGACACTTGATTGCATGTCATTTACGATTAAATGAAAATGAATTATAGTTGTAAATGATTTTAAATGCGGTTAGTTGATCTTTTCTCTTTCTCTTTGTAGGACTTTATATGTGATTTCATAATTTACTTTAGTTTAGGGTCCAATTCTCACTATTATCTACGACTTTTGCCTCAATAAGCTCCTAATCACTGCTTATTAACAGTTAATAAGATAGTTGGATTAAGGGATGCATTCATTAATTAACATGTGCGAATAAACAACCAATATGTTCGTAATGTGCACGCTAATAAGCAACTAGATGATAGTGCGAATTTGACCCTATAAAGTAAAGTGTGACCATTACTATTATTAGAATGTACTAACTATGAGAATCAAACAGTTTTAATTCCAATTGACTTCCAATGTTTGTTTAATTTTTCCATATAATTGGAAGCCAATGGGAACTGAAGCTGTTTGGTTACCCACATTCTTTAAAATTTAATTTTTTTTCTTTATTCCATAGAACAAAGAAAGTCGTACAGGTTTGGAAAGACATGATGGAGAGTAAATTATGAGAGAATCTTCATTTTTAGGTGGATGATCCTTTAAGACTGTATAGAAATGCCATTCTGGTTCGGATTATAGTGTCTGCTAAGTGACTAAATGTAAAGGCTGGCCAGCAGCCAGTTTCCTACAGTTTCACCTTATGACCACAAGAGGGGGCAATTGAAGGACCCGGAGACAGAAACCACAGTTATGAGGTTGCCAAAGACCACAATAACTTCTATTCTCTGCATCATGTAACACCTTTCTTGTCCACATCTTGCGGTGTCCTACTCACTGCCTCGTATTTAACACCGTCCTCAGTGTGATGATTGCAGTCGGCCGAGGTTTTGTCCTCAGTTTTCTCATGTATTCAGTTCTGATTTGCATCCAGCCATTTCTAGTGTCTTTTTCACCGTGCTTGACTTACATGTAAGCAACCATGACATTGCATTTATACATCACATGCTATCAAGTCAAAACTAACCGCTGTGCCAGTCAAAACAAGCTCCCGTGATTGATTAGTCCTGCCTGACTTGAAGTCCGTGACATACCGCGGTAAGCATGCCAGATTCATTTGAGAGCCAGCGCCACACGACCACCTTCACGTTCTGTCAATGAGCTCTAATGTACCAGACAAATTTCTCTCAGCGTTTTATTTGCAGAGACACAGTAAACAGAAGTTGAAGAATTACACACAAAGGTGTTCGGCAGATCGGGACACAACAATTGTGTATAGTTGAAGTTCAGACAAAAATAAGCAATGGTTGGAAATGCTTGAACAGGAACCGTTTCAAATGGGGACACATTAAGACATTACGTCTGTGGAAAGTAATGATTATCTCTCCAAAAGTGTTAAAGAGGGATATGAAGGGAAATCTGTCCTCTTAGTTATGATGATTGCTACAGCGCTGCAGACATGCATACTATAGGAAGTATGAACAAGACATCTTTGTGTGTGTGTGTGTGTGTGTGTGTGTGTAGTGCTGTCCAATGATTAATCGCAATTTATTGCATCCAATAATATAAATCACATATAATGTTTCTATAAAATATAAATTATATATAAATATATAAATCTGCATGTAAATATTTCTTAAATAAATATATGCATGTTTGTGTATTTATATATACATAATCAATATGAACAGTACACACATATATAAACACAAACTATATATACTATATATATATACTACCAGTCAAAAGTTTTTGAATAGTAAGATTTTATGATTTTAATGTCTCTTCTGCTCACCAAGGCTTCATTTATTTGACCAAAAATACAGCAAAAACAGTAAAACATGTGAAATATTATTACAATGTAATAATAAATGTTTCTACATGAATATATAGTGAAATGTAATTTATATCCAGTGATCAAAGCTGAATTTTCAGCATCATTACTCCAGTCTTCAGTGTCACATGATCCTTCAGAAATCATTATGATGTGATGATTTGATGCTCAAGAAACATTTATGATTATTATCTGTGTTAAAAACAGTTCAATTTCAGGATTATTAGATGAATAGAAAGTTAAAAAGACATTATCACTACCAGTCAAAAGGTATTTTTTGGAAATAATTTAAAGAAATTAATACTTTTATTCAGCAAGGATGCATTAAATTGATCAAAAGTGACAGTATAGACATTTATAATGTTGCAAAAGCTTTATATTTTTATATATTTACCTATAAATATATCTCTATTTTTATATATACAGGGCTTGGCATTCACTTTTTTGCACTCCAGCCACTGTGGTTTTCCAAATTTACTAGCCACTCAGCATTTTCACTGGCCACAATTTTGACATTGATACAACGGGGAAAAACTGCCCTATAGATCTCATAATTTGTCAGCAGGTTTATTAGGCTGCTGTCACTTTAAGAGCTGATGCATGAATCCATTATACCGTTACACATGCATTTTCTTTCTCCATTGTTTACATTCACTTCAAACATAACTGACTGTGTTTATGTGATATACTCGTCAAGACCAACATTTTGACATTATTTTATGTGTATTTGACTGTTTAAGTGCAAAAAACAGGGAACAAGAACTCAGTTTAGTACTGAGGAGGCTTTATATATATATCAAGTTCTGTTGTCATTTGCAGAGATAATGAATCTGAATTTAATGAATAAAGCTATTTTGTGACCTTAAACAGCATTAAATAATGTAAATACATTTTTCTTGGTAATTTTTTCATGCTGGTCCAGAGTTTAGGGTTTCTTGGCAGTGTAAAGATCATAATAGACAGATAAAGCCATAAAAATACACTGGAGCAAAGCCAAATAAATGAATAAATAAGTAAATAATGAAAAATATATATATATATATCCTGCCATCCGGCCTCACCAACGCGTTTCTTCTAACAGGCTATAATAATCCCCATGGTTCGGATAATAAATTGGTCCTCCTGGGTTATTGTAATGAGCTTCCCTCCCAAAGGAAAACATGCGGATCGGTGCTGTGAAAATAAATAGTGTGAATGTGAGATCACTAGACTGAAATCATGTTCTGCTCCACATGTGTCTGCTGAAACAGAACCCATGCGCTCTTGCTTTTCCCAACATCCCAGAAACTCCTGAAAGCTGACTTTACTTTTCACTGAAAAACAGCAGTTCTTCCAAACATCATTTAAACATATAAGTATGCAATGTTGGAGTAACTAAAGATAGTGACGCTACTAACTTTATTACTGTTGTCATGATGGTTGATCATTAATCTAACGCTGTCTAATAAAATGTCTTTCATTCGTAGCTTCGGAATTCATGTAGTTCAGAAGGTTCCGTTTATAGTTCCGCTGTGGCATTTTGTAAATGTTTCATTAAACGCTACTTTTCATGCCATTAATTCAATTATTAGTAGTACTTTATTTCAGTGGTCCCAGCGAATGGGCCGTTTTAACCCATTATTATCAGGGTTGGGGAGTAACAAAATACATACGAAATACAACTTAGTTACGTATTTAGGTAACTGTATTTCATTAAATGGGTGGTAATCAGATTACAGTTACTTCCAAAAAAGTATTTTAGGAACCAATGTGATTACTTTGAAGTTTAATGTCATTTAAATATTAATATAAACAACAATTGGTGATTCACAAAAATGACTGGATTTATGAAAATTACAAAATGTACATACCCTTGAATCTTTACTGTCCTTCATTACTGGATGATCCACCACACGTTTTGTGATCGTTGTTTGCGAGTCACTTTGTAATTGTGACTTTTTATCTCACAATTCGACTTTTTTCCTCGCAATTGCGAGTTTGCGTCTCAAAATTCTGCATTTTTTTTCCCCAGCAAATGCAATATTTAAACTCGAAATTGCATTTTGTAAAATCAGGATTGGGAGATATACACTCATGATCGCAAGTTATAAAGTCAGAATCGCAATGCTGACTTTTTTTCTTGCAATTGCGAATTCTGACTTTTCTCAATATTGTGAGTTTATATCTCATAATTCTGACTTTTCTCAATATTGTGAGTTTATATCTCATAATTCTGACTTTTCTCAATATTGTGAGTTTATATCTCATAATTCTGACTTTTCTCAATATTGTGAGTTTATATCTCATAATTATGACTTTTCTCAATATTGTGAGTTTATATCTCATAATTCTGACTTTTCTCAATATTGTGAGTTTATATCTCATAATTCTGACTTTTCTCAATATTGTGAGTTTATATCTCATAATTCTGACTTTTCTCAATATTGTGAGTTTATATCTCATAATTCTGACTTTATAACTCACAATTGCAACTTTATAATCACACAATTCTGAGGGAAAAAGTCAGAATTGTGAGATAAAAACTTGCAATTGCCTTTTTTGTGTTTGTTTCACACTTATTAGTATTCCAAAGTATTCTAAAGTATTTAGATTAAGTTACTAAACTTGAGTAATGTAACGAAATACGTTACAAATTACTTTTTAAAGCATGTATTTTGTAATCTGCAGTGAAATACATTTTAAAAGTAACCTACCCAGCCCTGTTGGCAGGCAACATCATTGCATTAGTTTCTACTTCGCATCTGCCCTAAACTGACCAATAGGAAACATGTTTGAGGTATTTATGGTGCAGGAACGTGTCCCGTACTGCTGATTCACCCCAACTCATCCCACAACCTTCATATTCATCCGTTAACCACTGAAAGTTTCCACTTAACATAGTCTGACGGCTTCTGCCCGCTAACTATTAAGAAAGATCTAAAGAAAACGTTTATTTGTGGTAATATGTGTCATATTCAAATGTGTGTGTATGATTTGTACCAATAATAGATGAAGTCAGTGCTTAGCAACGCCCTACCAGGTTCCATAATGCTCTGATGACACTGACGACATTGAGTGTTCCCTCTAATTCCAGGGGGAAATGGAATATATGAAATATCATATTAGTTCAGCTATATATGTATTTACTAGGCGCTTTCCCTTTAAAGCTTTATTTTGAATCACTTTAAATGGGCAAGAATGGGTTACATTTGAACTTTTTTCTCTCTTTGACATTACAGTGGACTCTCTCTCTCTCTCTCCGTCCCACTTTTGCAACTCTTTTCCAGCTTGCCAATAAGATATGATGGAGTTGGGCAGAGTGGCATGGGAATGGCACTATGGTGGTTAGAGGCCGTATTTTGATTGGCGCCTCGTTCCAAGTCCAGTCTCCACACGCGTCTGCCAAACTGTACACATTCAATCAAACAACACCGTTTCCATGGATACTGTAATAAATTAGAAGTGAACACTATGATTGTCTGAAGCATTTTCCAATTTCTTTGGAATGAAAAGAGTAAATTTAAAATTAACTTATGTACATAATGGGAATGGAAAGGGCAGGCAATATTCTCAAATACTGTTAAATTGTTATTTGTATATTAAAAAAAACAAGAAAAAACATGAATAGGGCTTTATGATAGAGCTTTTCTATAGTGTGCATGTGTGTCTTGCAAATAAAATTGTGTAAGAATATTAATTTAATAAATTAGTAAAATAATTTCGTATTTGAATTATACAATAATAATATATTTTTAAAAAATAAATAAAATATTAAAAATATAAAATATTCATTCAGTTATGTCAATAGTATCTTTATAAATAAATAAATAAATACATAAATAAAAAGTAAATAAATGTATTAATACATTTGCATGATACATTTATTTATATTAAATAACTTTAATAATAGATTCATTTATTTATTGCTTAAAATTACAATAAAGTGCCATTATTAGTAACTGAGCAATACATTTCCTACAATATTTATTATTTGATATCTTTAGTTAATAAAAATACAACTGTTCATTGCTAGTTTGTCCATATTGTTTTTTTTATTTTATTTGAATAATGTATTAGTAAATGTTGAAATGAACGTGAAGTTTGTTGTTAGTTCATGTTAACTAATGCACTTAACGAATGAAACATGATTGTAAAGTGTTACCGAAAATCCCTGTTTGCCCTGATCAACGCTAATTCGTTGTACCGCCATGACAGGTTGTTATGTCATGCTTGGTAATTCTCATAAAGTAGTTTTCCCATATAAAAATGAAAGCAAAGAAAACAAACACTTAACTGTAAAGCATAACGCAAGCTTTTTCCTGTGCGTCACACGCAGGATCTCTGAGCAGATATTACCTCTGTGCACAGATCTTGGACCTGCGGTCTCACTCAAATCCTGACTTTAAACTAAACACTGAGCGAGAAACCTCAGAGCTGGACTCAGATCAGTGTTAATAGCTAGCTTCTTCCATCTCCCACACAAACAACGATGAGCAAATGCCTGTTGCATAAATGGCAGTATGGCTCGGCTCCTGACACGCACTGAGGCGGCGAAGAATTTAAACATCCAAACAGGAGATTTGAGAGTAATGAGTCTGAATCAGCCAAAACCCGCAAGCACAAACAAACCTACATAAACACAAATAAACTGAATTATGTCATGCATAATGGAGCACCCTTATATTTTGGCAATTGTAGAAGATGGCAAAGCTTCTGCAATATGTAAAACATGCTGTCGTGAGGAGCGTGAGAGAGAATTCTGCTGTCTTGCACATACGATTCGTACAACAGTGTCAGCAGTTCCTGTGTGTCAGCGAACAAAAACAAACAAACAATGGCAGCTCCAACAACATGATCTCTAAAGTGATTAGCACTAAAAATTAGACTATACATTTTGTACGATTATTAACAGTCATATTTTTAAAAAAAAAACCCAAAAAACAATCAAGGATAAACAAACAAACAAATGTCAGCTCTAACAACATGATCTCTAACGTGATTCACATTACAAATTAAAGAATTCATTTTGTACAGTTAATTATTAAAAGCAACTTAAAAAATAACCAACTAGCTAGCTAACCCAGATAGCAAACTAACTAACCTAGATTGCTAGCTAGCTAACTAACTGACTAACTTAGATAACAATTGTTAACTAACTGACTAGCTATCTAACTAATCTAGTTAGCTATTTCGCTAACCAGCAAACTAATTAGCTAACCTTGATAGTGAGCTAGCCATCTAACTAACTAACCTAGATAGCTTGCTAACTAACTAACCTAGATAGCTAGCTAACGAACTAACCTAGATTGTTGGCTAGCTAACTTACTAACCTAGATAGCAAACTAACTAACTAATCTAGATTGCTAGCTAACTGACTAACTAACTTAGATAACAAAATTATGAACTAACTGACTAACTAACTAACTCATCTAGAGAGCTAGCTAGCTAACCAACAAACTAACATGGATAGCTAGCTAGCCAGCTAACTAACTAACCTAGATTGCTTGCCAGCTAACTAACTTAGATAACAAAAATTATGAACTAACTGACTAACTAACTAACTAATCTAGAGAGCTAGCTAGCTAACCAACAAAATAACTAGCTAACCTAGATAGCTAGCGAACTAACTAACCTAGATTGCTTGCCAGCTAATTAACCTAGATAGCTAGCTTACTAACTAACCTAGATTGTTAGCTCGCTAACACATTGACTAACAAAATTATGAACTAACCGAATAACTAACTATCTAATCTAGAGAGCTAGCTAGGAAACCAACAAACTAACTAGCTAAGCTACATAGCTAGCTAGCCAGCTAGCTAAATAACTAACTAACCTAGATTTTTTGCCAGCTAACTAACCTAGATAGCTAGCTTACTAATTAACCTAGATTCCTAGCTAGCTCGTTAAGTAACTAACTAGCTAACTAACCTAGATAGCTGGCTAACTGAATAACTTAGATATTTAGCTAGCTCACTAACTAACTAACTGACTAGCTAACTAACTAGCATAGATTGCTTGCTAGCTATCTAACTAACCTAGATAGCTAGCTAGTTAACTTACTGACAAATTAACAAACCTAGATTCTTAGCTAGCTCATTAAGTAACTAGCCAGCTAACTAACCTAGATAGCTAGCTAGCTCACTAACCAACTAACTAGCTAACTAACTAACCTAGCTAGCTACATAAACACAGATGGAATATTTAATCTGTGCGAACCCGACTAAATCTTGCAGTCTTAACTGCATAAAATGCATTGCAGTGAATTGAATAGGGCAGTGACAGAATGAGATGAAATAACTTGAACAGCGTGCTCTGCAAAGTATGGAATAATTCACTCGTCTGCCTCAATAATGGAAAGAACTTTACCGAGCTACGTTAGCATTTGATTTGTATTCACAGCTTGTTTTGATCATTTCTATCTGAACTGTGAGTGTAGGTATCTTGTGTAGAACATAATATATTTCCAGAAGCAGGAACTCGATCATTACAGCTCTCTTCATTTCACTGGTTTCTATAGTATGAAACTTTACGTGTGTAGGTGGGCGTTTGGCATGTGTGCATCCACACCTATATCTGCGCACATAATCCTGGCCGCACGTCCTCCTCTGATGTCCAAATGGAAGCATTTACATTTTATTGCTGGCCTCTCTTTCACGGACCAGCAATTTCACTCCCTGAGAAAACAACTCGTACCAATTGCTTATAATTGGTAGAGATGCCGGCCGTATGGCAGAGGGAGTGAAAGGTTAGCGACTGCGGGCCGCTAGCCAGCTGCGCTCGAGTCTGTGTTCATTAATAACCCAATCGCAGCCAGAGCCAGAGCTGTCACCGACATTCAAACAACCAACGCTGCTATGTAGCATGTTTATCGGTTAAACGTGTTATTGTTTCTCACCAGATAAGGTCATGGCGGATCATGCTGACGTTGCTTTAGTTGCTAGGTCATGCATACAAATACATGCATGCTATGTTTAGAGGAGAGAAGAAACTACACAGCATATATTATGTTAGAAAATGACTATATATGAAAAGTACTATTTGAACAGTGATATTATTCTGTACATTTCTCTTGTGCCAAAATGCATTTTAATACGTTGTGATTGCCATAAGGATAGTGTACACATTTCCCACAGCTAGATGAAGCTGATCAAAGCTTTGATTTTCCTGTAGATTTGAAATTACGGCCCTTCATAGCTAAGCATTACTCAATTAGACTGTCTCCACTGTGAGACGGAACCACAATCTTCATGACAGGAAAAATGCACCACTAATTTGGCTGCGTTAGTGATTTCTGATTGGGGCGTCAGTGAGTTAAGAGCTTAATTTTAGGCCTTGACTGAGAGCTTCGCCAACGTCGCCAATGAGTGTCATGTGGGGAAGTCAATGCATTAGATACAGCAAACAAACACGCAAACGCATGTCACTGAGACCTCTCCGACTGACACAGTGATGGTGGCACGCTTTCAGAAGCCGCAGATGTTTGTTGTAGAACATATTTGTGCAGTCTGATGCATCTTCATGTATTTAAGGGTTAGTTCAGTTCACTAAAACATATTTAAAACTGGTCATGTGACTACAGTGGTTCAACCTTAATATTATAAAGCGACAAGAATACTTTTCATGCGCTAAAAAACAAAATAAGGACAATATCTAGTGATGAACGATTTCAAAATACTGCTTTACGAATCTTTTGTTTTCGAATCAGTGGTTCGGTCACATGATTTCAGTAAACGAGTCTTCGTTACTTCACATTCAGTTCACGTGATTTTGGCAGTTTGATTCGTGAACTGAACCACTGATTCGAAACAAAAGTTCCCATTCAGTCGGTCACTTCGACGTACGTCTCCGTTCCCTCCTTCAGGGAACGAGGGTTACCTATGTAACCGAGACGATTCGTAAAGCAGTGTTTTGAAATCGTTCATCACTAGATATTATTGAAAAGTCCTTATTTATTGTTTTGCCGCATAAAACGTATTCTTGTTGCTTCATAATATTAAGATTGAGCCACTATATATATATATATATATATATATATATATATATATATATATAGGGGAAAACAAGAAACAGCTGATGACAGTTAACCAAAGAAACAAACCGGGACGTAATCAGAAACCAAGGAACCCAAACATAGAATAGAAACAGGAACTAAAGGAAACAAGGGAAGCACACTAAAGGAAATATCAAAATAGAAGTCCATAATCGGGACAGTTTTATGAACAGACATGAATTAGCAATGAACAATAATATATTTTTAAATTAATATTGACTTATTTGAGAGTAATAATTAGTCACTCATCCCATACAACAACAACAACATTAATAATAATGATAATGTATGAGATGGACGATAGTAAGGTATACAGTGTGGAAAAGCATAACATACGCAGTTTGACAAATACTTTTGATATAATTTTCAAGATTATATTCTCCTAGAAAGAAAAACTCGGCTGCAGATACTGTAAAACATTTGTTACATTATTGAAGTAATTTCACTTTACTCTCTTTCACTGAGATGGGAAGAATGGGCATCCCTGGAATGATTGGTCTTCCTGCTCTACTTGCTCCCGATCTATAGCCACTAAACGGCTAGACATGCATCGCATCTAACGCCACAGATGCAACCGATAGTGGTCTGGCTGATTAGTCATTGACTGAGTCACTACAACAGAGCTGAAAGGAAAATCACGGGCCAGATGCCTGGAGTTGCCCGGCCAGCTTTCACCGTGACTCCTAGAGGTTGAAAACTCATGCCTTCCAACGCAGAGATCCAGCCGGCTAATGGCTTACTCATGCTACTGCACTCCCAGCTGTCAACTGTCTTGGTTTACCCTCGTTAATACGCCCGAACGTTCATTACCTGCCCATGATACTGATCTCAGATGACCCAGCCCACATCAGCATTCCACAGGTCAAAGTATCTCTCAGACTTTCCCCAGTATAGATCAATAATGTCAAATGATTTCAGTATGTGAGTGAGTTGGGTTTTTTTCTTTTGAGGTTTCCCGAGTTAACGTTTGTGTGGTTTTGCAAGCTTGTTGTCATGTGTTGTTTGCATAATTGTTTGGAGACAACAACACTTAACTACAATTGTTTGGAGAAAAGCGGCATGCCTAGAAGATGTTGACTGAAAACTCAAAGAGCACGTGGAAGTTCATGAAAGGACATTTCATGCTACTGAAGTACTCATAAGTGCTGAAACTCTACTCTTACAGGTCAGTTTATTTGATGAATTAAAACTGTGAGGAAACGCAGCGCTGTTTCACTTGCTCTAACGTCACACTATCATACTAAACTGTGTTTGAGTGTGTTGAAAGTTGTAATGTTGTACTGTAAGCTAGATCAACATTACAGTATCATACTGATGATATTCTCACACTTCGTCGTGTTGAGCTATATAACATTAATTAGTCTTATAGCCTACATTTGCTCACCTTGTCTAATAACGTGCAAGAGCGCCGTCTGTCAAGTCGAAGTTTATCGCAAAGCTCTCGCCATCTCGGAAACGCCACGCCGATATTGATCCCCGTTTTATTTTGCCTTTTGTCTCAAAGTTTACTTGCCATGGTCCATAATGTTTGAAAGAAACAATAGCAGCTTGCCGCTAGACGTTACGCAGCTGTTCGTGTCTGTTGCCATGGTTACTGTGCAGTACAAGCGGAAACCAGGGATATCGCGGATATTATGACATTGACAGGCGAAAGTGACAAGAGAGGAACGGGCACTATTTAAAATTCTGAACTTCTCTGAATTTACAAGTTCTTGGAAACATTTAGGATGATGTAAGTACACAGCTGAACAAAATATATAACACTGTGCAAGGGGTTTAAGGATATTTTAATATAAAATTTTACATATTGCACCTTTAAGCAAATACATACACAGTAACTGATTGTATGTAATGTGGATTACATAATCAGATCCAAAAATTAAATACTTGTAATTAGATTATATTACATTTTAAAATATCAGATGACAGTTTTATTGATTACGATCGCAAAATTTTTTTTCAATTTTTCAATTCTAATAAAAAAAAAATCTTTTTTATTTATGTTCTTCCCGTTTTGACCACTAGTCATGCATGGAAAAAATATATATATGGAAAATTGAGTGGGGCCAAACAAATCAATATGGTACAAGGTGTTGTAGAACTCGAGACCGGTCTTAAGACCATTTTTTGACGGTCTTGGTCTTTTTTTGGCCTCAACCCCTCAAAGTGTTGGTCTGGACTTGGTCTCGGATGAGGTGGTCTTGACTACAACACTAGTACAAGAGGAGTTGTAGGTCAAAAGTAGTCTGATTATATAACCGAATGTAATTACATTACTACTTATCAAAAATTTTCATCATGTAGTTTGTATTCAGTAATGAACTACAATTTGTAAAGTAATCTACCCAGCAGTTCACTGAACTGACAGAAACACATCACTGTAATCATGATTTACCAACCTTTTGAAGGCTTTCAGCGCAGGAGGACAACCTCAAATATCTATTGATTTGGTACCAAGAACCTCCGAACAATGTCTTTTGAGTCTTGCAGAAATTCATGAGAGGAAGTACAACGAAATAGTGAGGGCGAGGCGAGTCAAGGAAGCTGTTGATTCATTCTTAAAAATGGTCCTAGATAGGCAATCATTTCCTCTAGACCTGTCTGCACCCTCTTCATATGGGAATTTCTTTTATTTTGGAGGGCCTCGGAGGTTCTCTGATAGGAATCCCAGTCTCCAGCTGCTGCAGTCATCAGTGAATCCACTTCCCTGTAAATAACTTACATATTTATTATAAGGCTGATATATCTGTTATTCAAATATTATCGGTTATCGGTAAAATTGGTGTATCCTTAATGTGTGTGTATATTTATGTGTGTGTGTGTGTGTGTGTGTGCGTATATATATATATATATATATATATATATATATATATATATAAATATATGTACTTGACTTGCCAATCCGAACTAGGCAAATTTTACCCATGAAAGCTATTATGTTCTCCAAAGATGCCATAGAGGACAGTATTTCTAAAAAAACACTCATCGAACTCCAGAGGAATGAGTTAATATCTGCAAGACAGAGAGTTCTTCAGAGGATCATTTGAAAACGAGAGAGCATTCAAAGTTTCCTCAAGAACAATATTTAGATTTGAGTCCTCAGATAAAAGAGATACATGAGGAGGCAGCAGCACGGACCATTGGGAGCAAGAGCATCTACTTCACGTCCTCTTTGTGGCTTGGCAGAGATCTTCAGAAATCTCTTACCTGACTTCAGGCATAATTTACTCTGAGGTGAAGATTCAGGTCAGTGAATGTCTCTTTTGAGGAAAGGAGAGAAGCCAAAGATGACTTTGAAACTAAACACTGAACTCTTCTGCTGCCTACAAAAGCTTGAAAAAATGCACACCTACAGGTCTGATTTGTCAAGGCAAGTCACCTTTATTCCTACAGCACTTTATACAATATAGATTGTTTTAAAGCAGCTTTGCAGGGATAAACATGAAAATAATGATTCCATGATGCGGGACAGAGTTAAATTCAGCTGTAAATCAGACAATAGTGACAATTGTGCCGTTGTGAAGTTCATTTGTATGCATTTGTCTGAACAGGAGCTGTGCTTCGTACAGAGTGATTTGTCATACCAAAATGTGATAATTATTCATACTTTTATATACAATATTTTGTTATTTATTATAAGGATGTAATAAGTATTATAAAATATTTAAATATTTTAACATTTTCTTATCAGGCCGATATATATCGGCCATTATGGATTTGCATTCCCAATATGTATATGTATACTCACCATTAAATGCATTAAGTGTTGCATGTTGCACTTAATTGCATTTTCCTTTCAATCATATTTCAAGTTATTCACAAACATAATGGCGAACAATGTATTTATCAGCTTCAAGATATCGGCCAAATTTTCTTATCAGGCTGCGGCCCTTAAGACATATATTGGTCTTTACCGATATGGTGGCCGATTTATTGTGTATTTCTTATAAGGAATTTTATATATATATATATATATATATATATATATATACACTCACCTAAAGGATTATTAGGAACACCATACTAATACTGTGTTTGACCCCCTTTCGCCTTCAGAACTGCCTTAATTCTACGTGGCATTGATTCAACAAGGTGCTGAAAGCATTCTTTAGAAATGTTGGCCCATATTGATAGGATAGCATCTTGCAGTTGATGGAGATTTGTGGGATGCACATCCAGGGCATGAAGCTCCCGTTCCACCACATCCCAAAGATGCTCTATTGGGTTGAGATCTAGTGACTGTGGGGGCCATTTTAGTACAGTGAACTCATTGTCATGTTCAAGAAACCAGTTTGAAATGATTCGAGCTTTGTGACATGGTGCATTATCCTGCTGGAAGTAGCCATCAGAGGATGGGTACATGGTGGTCATGAAGGGATGGACATGGTCAGAAACAATGCTCAGGTAGGCCGTGGCATTTAAACGATGCCCAATTGGCACTAAGAGGCCTAAAGTGCGCCAAGAAAACATTCCCCACACCATTACACCACCACCACCAGCCTGCACAGTGGTAACAAGGCATGATGGATCCATGTTCTCATTCTGTTTACGCCAAATTCTGACTCTACCATCTGAATGTCTCCAGTCTTCAACTGTCCAATTTTGGTGAGCTTGTGCAAATTGTAGCCTCTTTTTCCTATTTGTAGTGGAGATGAGTGGAACCCGGTGGGGTCTTCTGCTGTTGTAGCCCATCCGCCTCAAGGTTGTGCGTGTTGTGGCTTCACAAATGCTTTGCTGCATACCTTGGTGGTTATTTCAGTCAAAGTTGCTCTTCTATCAGCTTGAATCAGTCGGCCCATTCTCCTCTGACCTCTAGCATCAACAAGGCATTTTCTCCCACAGGACTGCCGCATACTGGATGTTTTTCCCTTTTCACACCATTCTTTGTAAACCCTAGAAATGGTTGTGCGTGAAAATCCCAGTAACTGAGCAGATTGTGAAATACTCAGACCGGCCCGTCTGGCACCAACAACCATGCCACGCTCAAAATTGCTTAAATCACCTTTCTTTCCCATCTGACATTCAGTTTGGAGTTCAGGAGATTGTCTTGACCAGGACCACACCCCTAAATGCATTGAAGCAACTGCAATGTGATTGGTTGATTAGATAATTGCATTAATGAGAAATTGAACAGGTGTTCCTAATAATCCTTTAGTTGAGTGTATATGTAGGAATTATGAATGGACAATATATCGGCCACTATATCGGTAATGGCCAACATACGTATCGGCCCGATAAGAAAATCATTTTAGAATATTTTACAAAGCCATATACATATTATACCATTTATTTTATACATATATTTATAATTTATTTTTAATGTTTGGCATAGGGTTATGCATATGCATGTCACAGCCGCGAAACACTCAGTCCTTTATACAGCGACGATGGAGCACAACCACTCATTTTAGCAGCATTACATTTAGTTAATGTGACAAATGTGTGCCCACTCTAAAAATCCAAATGCTTTAATGTATTCATCCTGGCTCTGACTCTACAAACACCTTGCTATTTGGCATGTAATGGCGTATAAAACATCCGCTCTAAATGTTCTGTAAAGAATCTGTGTTTACCTCGAAGTTGAGCAATTTGTCCCTGAAAAATAAATCAGAGCCTCCCTGCAGAATCTGCAGACAGTTTGAAGCCATTTTTGTGGTAACTTATTATACTCGGCTCCCCCCCATTCAGCGAATTTGCATGTGGCTTGTAGATTAATGCTTACCTGCCAATGATGATGCGTTCTCTCCTAAATCATCCTCGCTCCCATGGGCCGCAGTACATTTGTAATACAATCCTCTTACCAGCCTTTTGAATCCGTGCCCTGTATTAAATCAGGAATTATATGACGAACAGCTGTTTTTGTATTAATCACTTACAAATATGAATTCCAGAGTCGGCTGTAACTGGGCAGTCAGGGTGGATCCGATGATGTTGTCATAGAGTCATCCCGAATCAGAAGCATGACAAAAATCAATGATGTGCAGAAACACATCGAGGGGTCAGCATGAGAAAACAAAACCTGCACCTGTTTAACATATCAGGATTTGCAAATGATCTGTGTCTGTAGCGCCATAAATCATTCCGATTAGGTTTTAATGGACATTTGTTGCTGGCACTCGTGGTGGAATCACATGGAACTGGATGTGGATTTTTAACTGGATGAGAAAAAAAGAAGGTGGATACTTGAAACATTAATTTATAACTAACTAACAAAAAAAACAACTTTTTTTCTCTTTCTCCAGAATGACATTTAAAATTTGTCACTAACAACATTAGTTAAACATGACATTTTGAAGCAGAAAGACTGAAATAGTATTTCCTTGTAATATAATAGTCCAAAATGTTTGTTTTATTTACAATTTTTTACACTTTACTTAAAGCCTTTATATATAAGCAATATCACATAAGTAGCTGTGCGATATCGATCTATTACCTACAGACAAATCACAGCCGTGCTGATATACATCCATATCACATAGCTACGAGTGTGTTTTTGCGTGTATACAACAGTTCAATGGCACAAGTGTGTAAATAAATTTAAAAAACAACAACGGAGTGTCTTTAACACCTTCTTTTGTGAGGAACTATTTCCTTCCGCCATGGATTCAAAGTTTAACAGTTGAGCTCCGTTACTAAAAATGGCTCTTTAGAACTAGTAACAAAGGAGTCGTTTCATTGAAGCTTATTGTAACGTAGAGTATTATGAGAGAGAGACTGACTAAGCGAGTGTATTACCTGTATCTAGCTGAAATTCTCTTATATTTATAATCACAAAATCAGTTTGAATGAATCCGCAGAGGTAAGCGATATCTTTGTCCTTTTAATATTTAAGAGGATTTCCCATGACAGTGCTAGTCAATGCATTTGTCAGTTGCATCTCGTAAGATAAAAAGTAAAGACAACATCCTTGTTTCCTTGTTTCTGTCCATTTCAATATAAAAGTCTTTATATTATAGCAACTGACTGACTCACTCATAAAGACAGTCTTTGCTGCCATCTTGTCGTGTATTAATGTAACTCTCACTGAAGTCGAAATCACAGAATCTTTCTCAATACCAAAAAATATAGCATGTTATTTAAATATTATTTATTGAACAACAAGATAGCCATTAAAACAGTATAAGAAGTAAAATAGGAATTAAACACAAGCAAACAGTTCAGTCGCAACGCTCTAGTTATTACAAGATTTAATTGTATAAATATAAAGTTATGAAACCTAATATAGTCCTTAATCCAAATAGTTTTGTTCTGAAACTAGTAATAGATTAATAAGACCAAAGATTGCCTGTTTTATTTACCCAAAATAAATTATATCTCATGTCTAAACACTATCTACATACAAGCTAGCTGTGAGTTCCCGAAGGACTGGCTGAAATAGAGCTGTTCTCAGCGGGTACTTGAGCACTGAACGGCTGCTGTCGGCCAGGGAGCTCACATCTCCTCAAGCGTCTAAACTAATTTTCAAATAGGAGCTATGTTTACATATAAATTGCATATCTGAGGTCTAAACAACTATATTCTTGCCTAAAAAAAATCATTAAACTACATTCCGTTACAAAAAAAACAGTAGTATCTGTAAAAATATGGTGGGTTTGCTCGTCCGCCGTGACACTTGCTGTGAGAATGGAGTGATTCAAACGGTGTTGATGGTGGAAGAATATCACACGGCTGGAAAGACCTCTCATCCAATCAGATTCGAGAACCAGAACTGTTGTGTAAATAATTATAATGAATAATAAAAGTATTTTCAATGCATTAATTATGCCTTGTAATGCACCTTGTAATACATTATATAAATCTCATGAAAAAATATAAGCATAAGCATAGTTTTGACTCAAAATGCACGTCATCAGATGGCTCAAGTCACGGAAATGAAAATATAACAGTGAAAATGTTTCAAATATCTATGGGAATATGCATTTATATTCAAAAATAGTTTTTTTGAAAAAAGTAATTTTTATTTAATCCAAAAATAGCTTTGAAAATTAGCAACATTGTTAGACTCTCACATTGGATTGTTCATTTAAAATGTTTTTACTAAATAATTTGTTCAACGGATTGAATAATTAACATCTCTAAAAGTGCTTGAAGTTGATGCGAAGCAAACGTTCATTGGATAAAACTGTTATTGTTGTTTCACTAGTCGGCCGGCTCTCCTCCCAGTAGATTAGACAGTAGTATAGCATGACTGATGTAAATCTATACGTCCCGGCTTGATTGAGCCAGCATGTAGCGTCCATCTCCAGGGAGGATCGGCCGGCTACTGCGAACCTGAGAAAGACCGGCAGTGAAAGACGGGAGAAGCGGCGCCACTTCTAATAAGAGAGCACGGGCCTTAAGAAACCACTAATAGTTCCTAAAGTTTCCCGTCCCATGAGCCTTAGCAGCAGGAGAGAGGGAGCCGAGTGGACGGCCGGTAATCAATGTCAGGCTGCTGTGTGTGTGTGTGTGTGTGTGAGGAGGTGTATGAGGGGGACTCCTGAGAGCCAGAGAGACTGTGCAGGGCTCTGAATATTAATGTCTATTTCCGTCATGAAATACAGTAGCCTTGTTGGGTTGAACTGGCCTCACACTTCACCAGACAACTGCCGTCCCTTCACTGAAAGCTCGTTATCAGTAATTAGGTAGGGTGAATTCAGGGTGATTGGGATACTTTTTGCCATTGAGATCCCAATCAACCTGAATTCACTCTATGTCTGTGTGACTGAATTCCCAGAGTGGGCGGGGCTTGTGTTCAGCATCAACCAGTTGGAATAAGAAAGTGAAGAAAGCCATGAAAGTCATGATACTCTTAAATTAATATTAATGGATTTCTTATTTCTTAACTTGGGCAGGTTTGATTTGATTTGTTTAATTTGATTTGTTTTTTCATTTTAGATTCTGGTATGTATTTTGCAGACAATTCTGATATCTACAGTAAAAATTAAGACCAAAGACCAAAGATTGCCCGTTTGATATACCCAAAATAAATTATACCTCATATCTAAAAACACTCTCTACATACAAGCTAGCTGCGAGTTCCCGAAGGACTGGCTGAAATAGAGCTGTTCTCAGTGGGTACTTGAGCACTGAACGGCTGCTGACGGCCTGGAGCTCCTCAAGCATCTAAACTAATTTTCAAATAGGAGCTATGTTTACATATAAATATAAATCTACAGTAAAAATTAACTCAAATTTCAAAACACATATATATTCTTTGCATAGGATCTTTGCATCTAAGAGGGTTTTATATTAAAATGAGAAAAATTAATGGATGGTAAGGGAACTTGATGGTGATGATGATTATGATTTTTGTTTATGCAATTACTTTTAAATTTAAATTAGTAAGGATTTTTTTTTTAACTTATGGGACTGATTGGTTAAGAAAATGAGCAGTTCAATCATTTTTATGTTTATTTATTTATTTATTTGAATTCTGAAATTCGATTCTGAAACCTACATTAAAAAAATGAATTAACTGTCAATAAATGCACAGTTATTGTGATATAATATGTATAGGATTTTCAATTTGCCAGGAAATTTCAGAAATAACTACGAAAAAAGGGAAATAACAAAATGAATTAATCAGGAAAATTTGAAGCAGAATTACTGAAATAGTATTTTCTTGTAAAACATATTCCAAAAATGTTTGTTTTATTTTACAAATTTCAAAACACGACAAAATGTGTATACTTTCTGCATAATATATCTGACATTAGCATTAGGATTTTTGTATTAAACTGAGAAAAAATAATGGATGGTAAGGGAACATTATGATGATGATGATGATTATTATTAAACAATCTTAAATGATTACTTTTAAATTAGTAAGGCTTTTTTCAATGTAAGGGTAGTTAACCGTTCAATAAATTTATGTATTTATTTGTTTATTTGGTTGTTTGAATTCTGAAATGTTTCGTTGCACATGATTCTGAAACCTGCAGTAAAAAAACAAACAAAAACAAATAAACTGTCAATAAATTGTGACAATGAGCATAACAGAAGCAAGCGTTCAGTCTTAAAAACTTAAGATCGATATTTGACAGTGACAGATGAATTGAATTGAATACATGATAATAATTACGTATGATTTGTCTACGATTTTCTAGCAGTCACTGGTAGTTTCCATAAACCTGTATTTATCATTGCAATGGTTAGCATTGCATATAAATAAATTTCTGCCTCATGCGGTGATCAGAATCCCCATCGGATCACAAGGAAGTTATATCAAACAGTCGCTGGTGTGTTTGAAAGTGAGTTTTGAGCTGAAGATTGTTTAAAATGTATTAAATATTGAAGTTAGCTGGTAGCCTGATATGTGTTGACCGGGTAAACTCCGCCTTTGTTCATGACCACTCCTCGAGCCCAAATTAGCCCACTTTGGAGTAATTTTGGAGTAATTTTTGGAGTAATTCAGTAATATTGCTGAATATTAAGTTTTGGTTAAGGTTTGATTTTGTCCTCTGTATGTCACAATGTGTACATACATACAACTCTAAGTCATAGAAGTAATATATCTATGTGATTCATTAGACTGTTTAACCAAGCGCTCTCTTACATCCATGCTTCGCATTACTATAACACGTAAGTAATGGGTCTAGAAAAGGATTTTAACAAGCGAGTGATCCATAAATGAACACCAGTCTGATCAGCTTAATTCCCAGAGCTCTGTTTTTGTGTAGCTGTGTTGTGCACACAAACTCACCGCAAGCGCTCATGTAGATCAAATTGGCCATGTAACCAACACATTAAACGCAGAGCAGGAACAGGAGAGCACCATCGGGTCGAGCGCCATGTAAACATTCCCACCACTGATATTTATTTTGAGCTAGGGAGGTGGAAACACACCTACACAAGAGGCCTGTATTCTCCAGAGCTATTCAACACCGGGGAAATATTTGGTTGGACACTTCAAATGTTTGCCCTTCAATACTTATCTACCAAGCCACCCATAGTACACACTGTAGTATATTCAATATGTCAGAACCTCTGCGTCAGCCTAAAATCAGAACTTCACTTTTGCTTCCGTTTAACTGCAAACAATTATTAGCCATCCAACATTTAATTTCCTCAAAACAGTCACAAAGTACATCTAAAGAATCACTAGTATTAGCTGACAGATAAAATTGTGTATCGTCAGCATAGCAGTGATAGGAAATCTTATACTTCTGAAAAATGGCACCCAAGGTGAGCATATAAAGTGAAAAGAGAAGAGGACCTAAAATAGACCCTTGGGGGACACCGCATAACAGGCCAAACGACGTAGAAGAAAACTTCCCAATGCAAAGGTTCTGAACACCTGAACACCCACCGATGTAACAATTGACCCTTTGCCGGCAGTTTGATTGACAGGCGATCTGACCAATCATCACCCTGAATCCGCTATTTTGTCCGCCACAAAGCAGTCAGGGGAGTTAGTAGATTAACGTTGCTGAACTTGAATCACGTCTTTCGGCGCTTGAAACAACATTCCTTCTGATGTTCATTCATGTTTATTTGATGCTATAAATGAACTAGTATGAAGAGATGATCGGTTCACGAGGAGCTACAGTGATCTGTCACCACACATTAAACACACACTAGACGCTATTTATTGATTAAGATTCTTTAAAAAATTACAATCTTTTAAATATGAAATGTTTCATATGTTGTCAGTGTCCTCTTTGCTCCACAATGTATTTTTCACTGCGTGAGAACATGATGTGTGGCGTGAGAGCGCATGGCTTGTCGGACATAGCAACAGAGGGCGGGTTTTGCGAAGGGTCAATTAAGGCAAAAGTTCTGAAGGCTAAAAGGGGGTCAAACCCAGTACAAGCACTCAGGTGTCCTAATAAAGTGACCGGTGAGTGTATATGACTAGACAAGGGCCTTAAACACCGTATCATCAATACCCAAGCAGCAGAGTTATGGAAAAAAAGGTAATGTATGAACTCATGTAGATAGTTTTTTTATTCCTCACCCACATTGTTAATGTCCAAAGGCAGCTTTATTGCAAGATATTAGTGTTTGTACACTCTGAGTCTCTGACAAGTGAGAAATTTCCATGTTTTCCATGACCTCGGCGAAACAGCTTTTGCCTCTTTCTCCGTTTACGATGGCAGCAGCAATGTGGTCTTCACTGCAAAACGGCTGTTTGCAATTTTCCGAAGTCCACTTGAGAAGTAGAGGTCATTATTTGAATGAATTTAGAATGATGGCGTTTACATGCGCTGAGACATGTTTACTTTCACTGTTTTCCATGCCTCCCATTGTGACCGGAGATGCTTGGGTCCAAATGAGACTGGACAGATCCGGGAACAGTTGGTTCCAAGGGCTTGTGTAAATGATGCTTGAGGTCTGCTTGCCAGTCCTGATCTTGGGCATGAAACAAGAGGTGTTGGCTTTGGGAATTGCACTTAGTCTACAAGGTGGCTCGGTGGAGAACAGGTTTGGAGTCAGGCGCTCTTGGTGGTGTGCTTTCTGTGGCGGGGTCCGCAAGGCACATCCATCTTCTTGCCACTCCAGTGACGGCAAAGCAAACAGAGAGAACAAACCCCCCATACAGTCAAGAACCCCCAAGATCCAAGCGCTCTCCAAAACAGCAGCACTGATAATACGACAAGCCAGGATGTGTGTGGAGTATTAAGAAAATATTGAAATCAAAATCCCATTTATTTCATTGCATAGGCTTTCCATCATTCTCAACGTACTGGTTGGACTTACATTCGAGTGCGTTAAGCTGAGTTATGCGTATTTTTCTTTTCTTATTTATAATCTTATGAAGTTCACCATGGCATCGTAACGCTTTTTCCCTCAAATTCGCTATTAAACACTCCTTCACAAACTTTTGAAAACACTGAAGATGCAATGCACAAGCATCATTCACCCACAAAAAAATTGTATCTTCATTTACAGACACTCATGTTGTCCCATACTTGTTATCTTCTGTGCTACACTGGTCTGTCCTCTCCATGCAGTTACAATGAATGGGGTCTGGAGCCTTTAAAGCTTCAAAAGTTTTATAAGAGCTCATTAAATCAGTCTGTATGGCTTGTTCGCTGGAGGCCTAGTAGCTTTGTGTGAAGAACAGACCAACATTTAAGTTGTTATTTAGTGATAATATTCCCCTTCTTCAAGCTGTGGATCAATCAATCTGATTTACGAACGATTAAGTCTAATTTGTGAACGACTCTGTGAAATAAAAATTTAAAAAAAGGCTTGAAAGAAGAATTGTTTGCTGCTCTGGTTCTGAAGTTCTCAAACTCATTTAAAAGACTCAAAAGAACAGCTCCTCAAATATTTTGTATGTCATTGGAAGATCGAGCGCTCAGATCTTGTTGGCTACTTTTATAATGCTTTCATGATATTTTGTTGGTGATTTAATTTTCACAGTCTGGTTTTCATTCATTATTGCATGGGAAAGAGAGTACAGTGTAGTGTAGATATAAAGTGGCAATTATGAGTTATAAAGAATTGTGATATATAAAGTCAGAATTGTGTTATAAAGTCAGAATTGGGAGATATAAACTTGCAATTCTAAGAAAAAAAGTAAACCTTTATTTTCTCAGAATTGGACTTTATTTCAATTGCAGCTATATCTCGCAATCCTGACTTTATTTCTTGGAATTTTGACTTTATTTCTCGCGATTTTGACTTTATTTCTCGCAATTCTGACTTTATTTCTCTGAATTTTGACTTTATTTCTCGCAATTCTGACTTTATTTCTCGCGATTTTGACTTTATTTCTCGCAATTCAGACTTTGTTTCTCGCAATTCTGACTTTATTTCTCGCGATTTTGACTTTATTTCTTGCGATTTTAACTTTATATATCGCGGTTGTGACTTTATTTCTCGCAATTTTGATTTCATTTCTCTCAATTGTGACTATATTTCTCACGATTTTGACTTTATTTCTCGCAATTCTGACTTTATTTCTCGCGATTTTGACTTTATTTCTCGCAATTCAGACTTTATTTCTCGCGATTTTGACTTTATATCTCGCAATTTTGATTTCATTTCTCTCAATTGTGACTTTATTTCTCGCGATTTTGACTTTATTTCTCACGATTTTGACTTTATTTCTCGCAATTCTGACTTTATTTCTCACAATTTTGACTTTATTTCTCGCGATTTTGACTTTATTTCTCACAATCCTGACTTTATTTCTCGGAATTTTGACTTTATTTCTCGCGATTTTGACTTTATTTCTCGCAATTCTGACTTTATTTCTCGCGATTTTGACTTTATTTCTCGCAATTCAGACTTTATATCTCACAATTCTGACTTTATTTCTCGCAATTTTGATTTCATTTCTCTCAATTGTGACTTTATTTCTCGCGATTTTGAATTTATTTCTCGCAATCCTGACTTTATTTCTCGCAATTTTGACTTTATTTCTTGCAATTTTGACTTTATTTCTCGCAACTCTGACTTTATTTCTCACGATTTTCACTTTATTTCTCGCAATTCTGACTTTATTTCTCGCAATCCTGACTTTATTTCTCGCAATTTTGACTTTAATTCTTGCAATTTTGACTTCATATCTCGCAATTGTGAGCAAAAAGTCAGTGAGATAAAAGGTTGTAATTCTTTTAATTTTTTTAATTCCATGGCGGAAACAAGCTTCCATATTGTACAGACTGTCCATAGTTTGAAATGTTTTCTTAAAAAAAACAGAAGGTGATACCACAAAGATGAATGCGCTTTATTGTCACATCATTTTGTCCCACACTTTCCCCGTCTGTCTTCTTTTGCCCCAGGGCCGGGTGAGTTTGTAGCTTTATTTGACATGCATTACCACAGCCGTTGAGAACACAGCCTCTTTTAGAGTTGTTACCTGGAGCTAAAAGAGAGCTATATCGTTCAGCACTTGACGTGGCTATCATAATACTTAGTCCCAGACAGACCTCGTGCCCTGGCAGAAACCACAGACTGCACTGTGACACAGTCGCCGCAGCTTTAACAGTGAAACTCGACCCGTGTTTCCCTGTAAGAGCGGTTTTAGGAACAGTATTCTCTGTACCTGAACACACTGGCCTATAGTGAGCGCTGAGGTGAATGAGTCTCTGTGCAGGTCTAACTGGCCTGTTCGGCCTGTCGCCTCCTAAATATAGAACAACAACAATGGAAAGAGGAAGTTCTTGACTGATGCTGAGATAGAGCTGTCAGGTTCATGTTTGTTGACATTCAGTGCGAGCGCGCTGACAAATATGATAATGTTAAAAACGAATGTAAACAAAACCTGTCTCACTGGAACTGATATTGGAGCCGTAAACAATAAGTCTATAAATAAATTGTAGGGTTACACTTTATTTTGAAAGTCCACTTCAGACATTCTACTTACTAAGTTACTGCATGTTAACTAGGAGTCTTTAGTAGACTGTGATTATTATCTGCTGACACTTTATACTGACTATAATACGTCAACTGATTCTACTTTCACCGAACCCTAACCTAAAAGACACTCTACTACAGTCTACTAATACTCTAATGACTGCTAGTTGACATGTAAGTTATTTATAGTTGGTAGAATGTCCATCGAAATAAAGTGTAACCAGTTGTAGTCTTATTATTTAGCATATACTGATTCATTAATCAAATTACAATACATGCAGATGATCAATAACGCCTAAGAAAAGCATTAGAATGAATATGAATTTCAATTTCTTACATGCATGATTGATTCATTTGATTTTTGCATTTTTTATTATAATTAAATGCACCAAATTAATAAATTAAAATGACTTCCCTAGTGGACTATTTTAAAAATGAACTAGGATCCCTCAGGTGTTGTGTAGGAGCGGTAATCTTTTGGAAAAATAATTGATTTGGGTCTTTATTTAACTTCATTTGTTTACTGAAAATGTATTTTATGATCAAGTGAAAAACTGTCAAAAAACTGTTGCTCTGTATTCTTAAAGACGCTCCAATAGTACCATAACATGTAAAAAAAAATAACATGTAACACCTTTGTAACGTCTGCCTTTCCTTAATGCAAAGTAAAACATGCATTTATTCATGCTTTTAATGTCCAATCTTTTAGTTATTCGAATTATTGTGTGATTTTTTTCCTCAAACCAGCCATGGTTATTGCCCACATTAATGTATTACATATTTTGCCAGCGAATTTTGGTATTCAGGGTCAGTTTTTGAATCGCTAACACCCTTAAAAAGTTACTACTTCGTTTTAGTAGTTCACTTATTTTTCCACCCACGTCTACATTTTAAAATAGTATAAATGTCTTGCTTAAACGCCTAGAAAATAGCCAAGTAATAAAAATGTCCCCTTATCTTTCCTTTACTTATATATTCTGGGTGTTTCACGCCAGGCCATATGGAAAAGAAAACGGACAGCAAAAATACTCACGGATAATTACTGAAAATGAGCAGTAATGAGCAATATCCATGCACGTTTAGGTGGGATCATAAATAGACCTGACAGCGAGGGGGAGAAATGAACCTGCGTTAAAAGCGTTACTGAAATCCATCTTTCAGCTGTAAAATCACAAATGCAGACTTTTTCCTTTTCCTCTTTTTCATTGGTTATTAGTAATACTGTTTCCTTACGAATTATCCACACCTATGTAACATTAGAAATCTTTACAGTTTTGTCTACGTGTTATTTCTTATTCAGAACGCACTCATTGACGTCATAGACTCTTGTTCCAAAAATAAACTTGGAGGGACGAGGGAGGGGATGAATTTGAGGGGAACTCAGGAAACCACTTGCATATTATTCTGGTTTTAGAATGTGCTCCATAACCTTTTTTAATAAAAAATGATCACATTGGCATTCGAGGTTCTTATAAAGCATGAAAATCATGTTCAAGTTGCTGGCTTTCTTGAAACCAGAGCTGATGGTTGGGAACATGTCTGAAGTGGGAAAGATGATCGATTTCTTGTGAAGGTGCCATTGCTTCTGAGGCTCGAATGAATGTTTCCCACAACAGTCGTTTCCCTTTAATTAAGCTCAAAACCAAATCTGCAACCCACTTGCTAAGACTGTAATATTACACTTTCGTAGCAAACTGTTCCGATCATATAGACTCCGGCTGGTGCAGTCATTGCTAACAAACTCTGGCAGAGTGACTGGCATGTTTGCAGGGTGAAAGTGGAAATTAATTTGATCCTGACCACATTTTGTTGTTGAATTCACTCTTGGTTATTGCAGCAAGCTGTTCACAGAACCCACTATTAGGTGCCTCCTGTGCCTCATATATGCGAAGTTGGCTAGACTGTTTGGATTGTTGAGGTCTTTGTGGAAAGTAACTTTTTTTGTTGGGTACCATATATGCTCAAAGAGGAGTTAAAAGCAACCTAGGCTCATTAGAAAAATAAAAAAAAAAAGAGTACCAATGCATAAAATGCACTGCAGTTTCCAGCTGAAATGCACACTAGTAGCAATAAAACACCTACAACTTTTATTCCTTTTCACACTGATTATAATTACATTATTGATTAATAAAGATTTATTTACTTGCACAATTCTATATCACGACCTAAAACAGTTTTACCATGTGTAAACCAATACATCTTGACGTTTGCATCAGCTCCATATGTGTTTTCTGATGTAGTAAACTCGCTCAGCAGCTCACCTGATACAGCATTGCTCTCGTGATGTGAATACGAGAGTTCGGTAAAATTCTACGGCAGTGAATGAGAGAATACATTAAATGTAACATTATAATGTGTTCATGTGAAAATTGTTATTTTTTTAAAGCCTAATAAATGTTGAATCGATAGCTTTCAGCTATACTGTAATGTTGAATGACTATAATTAATGTTTTTAAAAAGACATCAGTTCAGTATTAGTATCAGTGAGACTGGCATTCACTCATAAAAAGTGAAAAAACAAATATGTAATCAGGGCTGGGTAGGTTACTTTTAAAATGTATTTCACTACAGATTACAAAATACATGCTTTCAAAAGTAATTTGTAACTTATTTCGTTACATTACTCAAGTTTAGTAACTTAATCTAAATACTTTAGGATACTTTGGAATACTAATAAGTGTGAAACAAACACAAAAAAGGTCATTGCAAGTTTTTATCTCACAATTCTGACTTTTTCCCTCAGAATTGTGTGATTTAAAGTTGCAATTGTAAGTTATAAAGTCAGAATTATGAGATATAAACTCACAATATTGAGAAAAGTCAGAATTATGAGATATAAACTCACAAAATTGAGAAAAGTCAGAATTATGAGATATAAACTGACAATATTGAGAAAAGTCAAATTATGAGATATAAACTCACAATATTGAGAAAAGTCAGAATTATGAGATATAAACTCACAATATTGAGAAAAGTCAGAATTATGAGATATAAACTCACAATATTGAGAAAAGTCAGAATTATGAGATATAAACTCACAATATTGAGAAAAGTCAGAATTATGAGATATAAACTCGCAATATTGAGAAAAGTCAGAATTATGAGATATAAACTCACAATATTGAGAAAAGTCAGAATTATGAGATATAAACTCGCAATATTGAGAAAAGTCAGAATTATGAGATATAAACTCACAATATTGAGAAAAGTCAGAATTATGAGATATAAACTCGCAATATTGAGAAAAGTCAAAATTATGAGATATAAACTCACAATATTGAGAAAAGTCAGAATTATGAGATATAAACTCACAATATTGAGAAAAGTCAGAATTATGAGATATAAACTCGCAATATTGAGAAAAGTCAGAATTATGAGATATAAACTCGCAATATTGAGAAAAGTCAGAATTATGAGATATAAACTCGCAATATTGAGAAAAGTCAGAATTATGAGATATAAACTCGCAATATTGAGAAAAGTCAGAATTATGAGATATAAACTCACAATATTGAGAAAAGTCAGAATTATGAGATATAAACTCACAATATTGAGAAAAGTCAGAATTATGAGATATAAACTCGCAATATTGAGAAAAGTCAGAATTATGAGATATAAACTCACAATATTGAGAAAAGTCAGAATTATGAGATATAAACTCACAATATTGAGAAAAGTCAGAATTATGAGATATAAACTCGCAATATTGAGAAAAGTCAGAATTATGAGATATAAACTCACATACTAAATTCACAATTGCAAGAAAAAAAGTCAGTTGCAAGTTTATATCTCCCAATTCTGACTTTATAACTTGCAATTTTGAGTTTAAATCTCGCAATTCTGAGAAAAAGAAGTCAGAATTGTGAAACACAAACTCACAATTGTGAGGAAAAAAAAACAAATTGTGAGAAAAAGTTGCAGTGACGAGTGAATTATAAAATGACTCACAAAACATGAAAACAGTCGTGGATCATCAGGTCATGACAGGACAGTTCAGTTGACAGTTGGGCAATTTTTTTATAAATTCAGTCATTTTGTCTTGTTCAGGACAGAACTAAATAAAATAACAACATTTTTATGATCCTCTTAAAAGTATTAAAATGTTGATGAAACTTAACTCCACTTTTTCAGACGGTCAGAGTCAGAGAATCACCAATCGCTGTTTAAATGACATTAAAACTCAAAGTAATCACTTTGGTAATCTAAAACACTTTTCAGATGTAACTGTAATCTGATTACCACCCATTTAAAATGTAACTGTAATGAAATACAGTTACTCAAATTTTGTATTTTAAATACGTAACTAAGTTACTTGTATTTCGTTATTCCCCAACCCTGTATGTAAAATATACTGTCTCATAGTTTCAATATAAACATATTAAAAACGGCAATGTTCAGCAAAAAATGGGTAATTTTGAATTGATTGACAGCACTAAACATAATATAATATTGCAGAAATCTCCAGTGAGCTTGAGTTGATCTCTTTTTTTGCTATTTTAAAATATTCCTGTCATGAAAATGTGGTTTCCAGCCATCTAAGGAATAAAAATGTCACTCTGCGCAGGGTTAATTATGAGCACGGAGTCGGGCGAAGGGCGGTCTAGGTGTGTATGAGCGGGCAGATGGCTGGGTCTGGCGGGTGACCCCGAAGCCAGATAGAGACCTCACCTGGGTAGAGAGGTGAAAAGGTAAAATCAGCCTCTGGAGTTTCCCCCTCTCCCCTCATTTAGAGCGGCAGCTCGGACCAGTACCGAGCGCGGTTTATGGGCCTACAACACTCTCAACACGCCCAGGCTTGGCGACAGACTTTATTGCCATTTTCTAATTAAAGAAACCATAAAATCAGAGGGGGGTACGTCGAGTCTGTGTTGACGTGAAGTCACCATGGCTGCCGTCGGCTGCATATGTGTGAGAGTGAGACGCAGGATGTCTTCCACAGCCCCACATGTGGAAACACACAGGCTTGAGAGTTGAAGTTAATGGGGAGTTAGAATAACCAACAGTAGTGATAAAAGGTCAACCTGTTCACAAAGCTATAGGGGACACCGGGGCTAGTTGCCAAAAAAAAAAAAAAATCAATTTGACAAATGCATATACTTTCTCCAGCTGTGGTTTGTATGTTGATTTCAAATACCTATTGGTAGCGCTTTATTTTACATATGATGTACTTAATTAATAACTAGGTACTAACCCTAACCCTAACCTTAACCCATCTAGTTACCTTATAATATCCAGTATTTTCTTAGGTGAGAAATCTGTAGTTATCGGTTGCACTTTATTTTAAAATGTCCTTGTTACAGTGTAATTATACATTACAAGTAATATTAATTAACTACATGTACTCTTGCTATAGGGTTAGGGATAGAATTAAGTGTGTTTTAGGTTTATTTGAATGCAATTATGTATAATTTGTAGCTATTACTGAAGTGACTAGTTGTGATATGTAACAAGGACACTGTAAAATAAAGTATGATTTCTATAACATCATATTTTTTTTATTCATTAAATTCACACTTTGATAGGCAAAAGCCAAGTATATAATGAAGGACAAAAGTTGTGTTTTAAGACAATGAGTGTATTTTACGTAACTATTAGAGCATGTTTCCACTTTATTTATTTTTTTATTTATTGGTTTATTTATTAATTAATAACTTTTTATTTGATTGTTTGCGTTACTTGTTGGCCAAAACAATAGCGTGCATGTTGTTTTCAATAATTATTGTTCTGTTAAATTTGGTGCTTTTTATGGTAGGTTACACTGTGACAACTTGCCCCAGTTATTATTACTGCTTTTGACATATACAGACCCGTTCAAAGTTTGTGGTTGTGAGATTTTTTTTATGTCTTTTCATCTCTTCTGCTCACCAAGGCTGCATTTATTTGATCAAAAATACAGTTGTGAAATATTTATGAATATATAGGAGCTGAATTTTCAGCATCATTACTCCAGTCGCATGATCCTTCGAAAAAAATCATTCTAATGTGATGATTTGCTGGTTAAAAACACTTCTGATTATCATCGATGTTGAAAACAGTTGTGCTGTGGAAATCATGATGAATATAAAGAACAGTATTTAATTGAAATCTTTGAATCTTTTGTGACAAATATAAATGTTTTTACTGCCATTTCTGATCAATTGAATCCATCCTCACTGAATAAAAGCATTAATTTCTTTTGAGCTTCTGAACAGTAGTGTACTGGAAGCAAGAAAGAGGCTTTATGTCAAACGCTGGAGACAGAGATGACGGAAGGAGACAGTGGTAAATGTGTCATCAAAGCAGGAAAAATCGATGCATAAATAGGCTGACATCCGTCAGTGTCGGAAAGAACTGACTTTCCTCCTTTATTATACCTATTTTTATTTTTTTTTAAATATACAAACCATATTTTAATGAAACGAGACACAAAACCTTCATTCACATGCCAAATGCAATATGCAGCCCCAATTAGATGTTGTTGTTTTTTTCAGTTCTTTTGAAGGAAGATTTGCAAATTGTCCCCTGACCGGTGAAATGAATTAATAGGCCGGTTTCTGTGACGTCATCAGACCTGAGCCGCTCACTGAGGCGTCTGTGGCGCTGCCTGAGTCAGCCTAGGTAATGACAGGCTCCATCATTTTTTCCAGCCCAAGCCTCACCCCAAAGACCTGCCCGTCCACCGACCAGTAATAGACTAGGACAGGCCTCTCCAGAGACCCCATACTGCCCTGGGGCTGAGCGACCAAACACCTTTTGCCATGATACTCTTGATGTTTTTCAACTGTGCCAACTAACACTGGCCTATCTGAACCCCTAAACTAACACATGTCACCCTCTGTTTCCCTTTGCTTTAGTGTCCTCTCTCCAGGGACGCAGTGCAGTAGTAAAGGAATGTCCATGTGTAGTTTTCTAATTAACAAGCTGTGTTCCTGCAACCCTTGAGCTCCTGCGATTGGTTTTATTGTGTTTTGTCATGTGACTGGGTGACTCTAATGGAAATGAAGTTGCTTCATCTTCGAAATGTGAGTAGGTCTGTTATCGAGAGCTGAGCGACAAAAAACACGTCGCTTGCTGATCATTGGAACTTCAGTCACAACTGCACAGGAAT
Source organism: Zacco platypus (assembly GCA_038088235.1). NCBI lineage: Eukaryota > Metazoa > Chordata > Actinopteri > Cypriniformes > Xenocyprididae > Zacco > Zacco platypus. The sequence goes on from CM076068.1 coordinate 4,075,275, forward strand.
AGTAATGCATTATTTATGTAAAGGAACATATTGCATTCGGTGAGTGTTTTACTAGAAACATCCATCTGAAAAAAGTAATAATTTTAATAACTGTCCTCCTTTTTAGACAATGTGAAATTGCTCATTTGCACGTCCCAAGCATAAAATTCTCTTCAAGGCAGACTTGTTTAGTAAATCATCATGTTTCAATATAGAAATTTTACTTTTATCAACATTTATTATACTTTCGCTTTATATGACATAAAGTGTGTTTTTGTTCAGTTCTAATGCGAAAGACGAAAATAATTTGTCCATGTGAAATGTGAAAAAATATTCAATAGCATAAATAAAATCAGTGAGAAACATTAGCCAAGAAAACATTGGATAAAATTAGCTGAGAGAACTTGTTAGATAATAGTGGGAAATAAATAAAAAAAATAAAATACAATTAAATAATAAAATAAAATAAAATAAAATTTTCTGTCTCTCTGGACTGATACTTTCAAATGTTTGAAATATTTAAAGTTGCAAAATCAGAATCATCTCTCTTTATTTATCCTCCACTGAGTTTCCAGTCACACAAAATATAAAACTTTCCCAGACTAAAAGCCTGTTCACACTGTAAATAACTACACCAATGCACAAAAATGCTCTGTTTATTATAAGCGCACTGCAGTTTTTCAAAGTTTTTATCATTCATCAACTGTAAAAAAAAAAATTCTGAAAGTGATTGTGATGACATTGTTTCTCTGTGCTGTTATAGTTGTGATGTGGATTCTGCTATTTTTTTTATATTTATAGTGATTTAAAACTATATCTTTGTCATTATCGTTATAATTCTTGTCCTTGTGCCTTTAGTCTTTGGGTTCAAACACTAACTTCGCCAAAAACAAGTTAAGAAATGCATAGAAAATCATTTGAAAGTCAAATGATTCGTTCCGATTTTCCTCCGTCAACCTTGTCTGATAACTGCTCAAATTTCATTGGCTGCCACCGGATGCAGTTTTTTGAGATACATAAATGTCCTCAAAGGCAGTTCTGGCACTTTGGACATGCCAATTTTCATGTCAGTCAGACTTCAGGTTGCATAATTATAGCTATTTTTACGTTTTTTTCCATGTTATAGCGCCACCCAGTGGCCAGTCGCCGGATCATTTTTCATGCGACCACAGAACGAGCTCTTACATATGTGTGCCAAGTTTGGTGAAAATATCTCATTCTGTTGACGAGTTATAGCCATTTTAGCAAAAGTTCAGTTTTTTGCCTGACCTTTTTTGATAATTATTGACAATCAAAATCTTGCTGCATGATCTGGCCAAAAACCTAGGACTAGTTTGCAAAAGTAGATTTCTCAAAAAAAAATCCAAAAAATGCCTGATCAAATCTGTGGCCAAGGATTCCAACGATACAAGACACTCTAGTCTACGCCCAACGGTTTAGGAGTCATGAGCGATACCGTACTTTTGACCGCTGTAGCGCCCCCGTCAGGCCGATTGGGGCGAGCATTGGTGGCGTTGTAGACGGTGTGAGTACTACCAGCCCTCAAAGTTTCAAGTCTCTACGACTTACGGATCACTTTTAGAGGAGAATGCTGAAGATTTAACTATTACAAAAGTTTCAGAGCTACGCCCTTCAAACCTGAAATACAATAAAATGCCCATTTCAAAAGATAAAATATGTCATTTGTCACACACCCTTAACCCATCTGATGCTTGAAACCAACTTTGTTAGAGCTGTTGTGTTTAGCAGCTATGTCAGGAAAGTCTTTAAATACAAGGAAACTGCACATTACTTTATTTAGCTGTTGGTGGCCACAAAGTAAATGTAATATACTGTACCAGCAGCATTAAAACCTCACCAGCTTGTGCATATTGAACCTGACTGCTGAAGTTGTGGTCGGCCCTCGTGTGTTTCTGGGTAGCGTTTCTAAAGCTTGCGCTGCAGTCTCCACATTCTGTGGTTTCAGAGTCAGTCCAGATCACATGCTGGAAACACAGACCTGTCTGACTGAGTCCATCCGCATCAGGTCGGATGATAGAGGGCGCGCTGCGATGACTCAGCTCTTTTCCATCAGCTTTGTTCTTGCCGTCGAACCGCGAGGCCTCGGCCCTGTCTGCACTTTGGGCAGACTGAATTCCTGGAGTTATTAAAACTGGCAGAGGAGGTGATGAACATTTGCTTTCACTTCATTTTCTTCGTTTGCTTTGCGGCATCACGTCCGTTCAGACGTGGACTCTCACTGCAACATCATGCAAAAAGCTAGTTCAAGAAACAAACAAAACTAATTGTGTATTAATGCTTTTGAAGGAAGTTTCCTCTGCTCACCAGTGCTGCATTTATCTGATAATAATACAGTAAAAACAGCCATATTTTTTGAACAGCTTTTATTTGAAATATAAATGCTTTGTAACATTATAAATGTTCTTGCTGTCACTTTTTATCAATTTAACACGTCCTTGCTGATTTAAATAATTATTATTATTATTATTATTATTTTTAACAGAACACTTCATAGACAGCCAGTGAACCACAAGCACTGGACTGTGTGTGTGTGTGTGTGTGTGTGTGTGTGTGTGTATGTGTGTGGGTATTCCCTACATTATGGGGACCAAATGTCCCCACAGATATAGTAACACTAGTAAATTTTGATCTTGTGGGGACATTTTTTTGGACAAGCTTATAAATCATACAGAATTATCTTTTTTGAAAATCTAAAACAGCAGAACATTTTGTGTGATGGGTAGGTTTAGGGGTAGAGGTAGTGTAGGGGGACAGAATGTACAGTTTGTACAGTATAAAAACCATTACACCTATGGAATGTCCCCATAAAACATGAAAACACAACGTGTGTGTGTGTGTGTGTGTGTGTGTGCGTGTGCGGTTCAGGTAGCCTACTCTACATTGAGGGGACAAAATGTGGGACATTTATAAAACAGCTTATAATTCATACTATTTATGCTTTTTGAAAATGCAAACATGTAGAAAGTGTTCTGTGATGGGCATAAAACATGGAAACCCAACGTGTGTGTGTGAGGAGTGTTACTGCACACCATCAAAGACGATAAAGTGTAACAGTGCTGGTCATTACACACAAACAGGTGTGTGTCATCAGTGCAGCCCGTCCACATGTGGGTGTTAAACTGGTCAGCTGACGTCCCGGTTATTTTTAGTGCAAGCTAGTTCCAGCATATGATGTCACTGACCCAGAAACTCGCAGACACAACAAAAGATCACGTTGCGTTTCTGGGTGTGAGCAAAACAGACAGAGTGACGATGTGGGAAAAACGTAACGTCCACAGACATCAGAAGCGCAGAAGGAAATGAAAGTTCTTCCTGATTTCACTGGGATAATTATTATCTGAGCGTAATGATGTGTCAACAGCTCTGCTAAACGCATTGTCTCGGTCTCCGTGAGCTGTCCGTGTGGAATGCTGGCTGTTTTTAAGTTGTCATTTTTGTGGAAAGTTTTTTGGAGCGTTTTCAATCTCTTCTCTTGGTTTCGACCCAAAGCAGCAGACTGTGTTTGTCGTGCGGTGGGTACGGAGGGGGCGTTCGTGCCCTTCGCTCTTAAAGAAAGTGGCTCGCTGCCAAAAATCTGTGAGAGTGGCTTATCAGTGTAACATTGGTTCTGTGCAGCGTAGGATTGAGCTGGTGGAGACGTGACTTTGGGGACGACTCAACATATGTATATCAGCTTGTGTTTTCACAAAAACATTGCGACAAAAACCATTTGCATGTTTACTTTACAGAGAGCATATCATTCATTATTTATTATTATTACTCTGGTTTCTCCTTATAGTGTCAGTAGAATAAATGACAAAAAAGAAGATGTCCACAAAAAAAAATGAGAAACAAATCTGTTAAAAATGTACTCTTTTTATAACTTTAGCTCATCGTTTTCCATAAAAGTTACTTTCTGAATATATATTTTATTTTAGAATTGAATAGAATAGATTCTATAGGGATCCTTCAGAACAATATGCAGAGCTGCAGGTGCTAGACCAATATGAATATATTCTATTCTATTCTATTCTATTCTATTCTATTCTATTCTATTCCATAGGGATCCTTCAGAATAATATGCAGAGCTGCAGGTGCTAGACCAATATGAATATATTCTATTCTATTCTATTCTATTCTATTCTATCCTATTCTATTCTATTCTATTCTATTCTATCCTATTCTATTCTATTCCATAGGGATCCTTCAGAACAATATGCAGAGCTGCAGGTGCTAGACCAGTATGAATATATTCTATTCTATCCTATTCTATTCTATTCTATTCCATAGGGATCCTTCAGAACAATATGCAGAGCTGCAGGTTTACACCATTATGAATAGATTCTATTCTATTCTATCCTATTGTGTTCTATTCTATTCTATTCTATTCTATTCCATAGGGATCCTTCAGAACAATATGCAGAGCTGCAGGTGACCAATAGGAATAGAATAGAATAGAATAGAATAGAATAGAATAGAATAGAATAGAATTGACAGATTTGTCTACATTTTACTGTTACATGAGTTATTGGGGTGTTTTGAAATAATAGTCTCTGTTCTATGGAACTTCTTTTGGATCACTGTCGCTGCTCTTTCAAGACAAAAGCTCAAGAACCTGTTGAGTTTCAGACAAATGTGTGTTCTTTTTCTTATTTCAGTCCCACAAGTTTTTGGAACCTGCATGACACACTCTTCCCGCATGAGCACCAAGCCGTCTTTCACCTCGGTTTATTTACACTATCATTAGAGAGGGAGAAGTTCTCCATCAGAACACTCTCTCGCTCTCTCTGTCTCCCACTTACCTGACATTGATCCTGTGGAAAAATATACAGAAGGCTCATTTATTTCTGAAACACTTACATTCACACACACACACACATAGGTAAAAATATTTCTTTATTTTACTCTTTAAAATTAAAAGGACAATTAATATGTTTTGTATTTTATATTTATATCATTTGTATTTCTGCATTTTTGCCACACCACATGACTTCTGTTGGGCAGATATATATGCATTCACATACACGGATACAGATAAAAATATGTATTTACAATTTCTTTCTTGCTAATATGTGTTAATTAAAATGCTATTTAAGGTATATATTTGTAAGTTTCAATAAGCAGTGAAGCACTTGTTATTTTTTATAGCTCTAAAACACTTACATTTTCACACACACACAACTGTTAAGGGCATTCAGACGTCAGATGAGATATGCATTGTATTTTAGTTAAATTTGAGCTGTCTGGAAGCAAGACTATATTTGAATTGGATTTAGACGTAGTGGCAAACGGCACATGGCGAGGTCAAGAATTTTGTTCTTCTGGGCATTTCTGTGCCGATTTCAGAAGCATGTAACCCCACTGTTATTTTGGATGGGAGTATTTCTGAACACACTCGGAAATGAGATTTTCAACGATTCAGGTTTTGGCAGGTAAGAGGATACGCTGCACGAACACAGTCATTTGTGTGGTGCATGTTTAAAGATGTGGCTCTCTAAGTTTAGGAGCACTTTAGAAACGGCTGTGTTACGGCTTCGTCAATCAATTTAGGTCGTAATGTCAATTTGAGCTTTACAGAATCCAGTTTTAGGACATCCTATTCTGCTGGATAAGATGTGTAAATGTGGTGTGCAGAGAAGAACTGCTGGTAAAGGGTTAGATCTCTCCGCAACGCTTTAGCATATTCTGACCAAACTTGGTAAAGGTCATCCCAAGCATGACCTGGGGCAACACGCTATGCTTTGGCGGAGTGCCAACTACTGGTCTGGAGATAGCAAAAATGACTATTTTTGTTTATAACTTCTGGCCAAAAATTATAAAACTGGTCTTGTCAGATGCTGTACCATATCGGCCATTTTGGGTGTCGGCCATTTTGTGTGTCGGCCATTTTGTGATTTGTAATGCTGTATTTTTTGAATGCTTTAGCGCATCATTACGAAACTTGGTATGGGTCATCAGCACGATGCCCTGAAGGAGCCAGAGAAGCTTGGAGACAGCGCCACCTAGTGGTCAAATTAAGTATTCATATGATAACTTTTGATGTGAATGACTTATATTCATGGGAGCCATCTCTTAAGATTCCTGAATCCTTGCCGAGTTCAACGATACCTAACATGCTAGGTTTCGCCGGTTTGTGTAACGTTGCAATTTAGCATTGTAAATATGATCGTCGAGATTGAGACAAAACCACCGTAGGAAATTCGGAAATATAGGTTGACACACTTATTTTTGCGCCTGTTGGTGGCGCTAGAACTGAACAAAATATTAAATGGTCACTAACTACAATAAAGTATATGAAATGAGATGTTATATTTTACTGATGATTTTACTTCTTGCTTGCAAAGAATTGGGCTTGGCCGCTATTATTATTATTATTTTCTGCTTGCCTTGTCAGTCCAATAGATCAGATATGAAGCTTCTAAATGGATTTAAGATTGACATTCTGAGGTGTTGAGAGGCACAGAGCATATAGATCGGGAAAAAATGTGCAGATGGGAAGGATGTGCGGATGGATGAGTGGATTGTTTTGGTGTTCTCTCGTCCTGTGAGGCCTCCGTGAGTCAGATACCACATCCTTCAGCTGGACTGAGGTGAAAAGCAGCCCTTTTTTTCCGTCATAAAACAAAAAACATTTAAACATCCCTTGTTTATTCCACACATGTGATTTCACAAGTTTTCCTTTTGTCTGATTTGCTTAAGAAGAATTCTAGCAGTTAAACAAAAGCTCAGACTTACTGCGGTTGGCCCGTGCCAGACACGCTTATTTTGTTACAATCGCGGCGGATGGTTCTTTTCATTTGAGGTCATGGTGTATAAAGTGAAAGTAAATGATACGTGTTTGCATAAATAAGCAGAGACGTGGATTGCCAGTCGTAGGCACTCTGAGCTTCCTGGCGGTCATCGTTTGGTGATGTCATTTGGAAGATCCCTGTTCAGTGTCAGACAGGATACGCATCAGACAGGTGCTTCAGTTCATGATGTCAGTGAGGAAATGCGATGTTTGTACATACATGACTCCCTGACACAATACTAGAGTGTTGTGGGTGGTTGCTGAGGTGATTTTTAGCACATTACTGTACAGTTACTGAGGTTTTCCGTTGATCCTGCTCACCTTAAAGTCTCAATGATATTCTTAACTGCCTTTCATTGAGGGGGTAGGTCAAAACTTTTGTCTAATAACTCTAAAACAGTATTCAAGCTGTCTATCACTAGACTATTCTAGGACAGCATGCTACTAATGTGTTAAAACATGTTAGGAACATGCTAATGAATGTTATCAAAATGTTAAAAATGCTAGCAATGTGCTAAAACATGCTAATTGATGTCAGCTACATGATAAAAATGTTAGAAACATGTTAAAACATTTTAGCGACATGCTAATTCATCCTAACAACATGTTTAAAAAATGCTAAATCATGTTACCAACTGGCTAATTTATGCTAGCAACAAGCTAATTCATACTAACAATGTGTTAAAACATGTTACTAACATGTTAGTTCACGAAAACAACATGGTAAAACATGTTATCAGCATGCTAATTCATGCTATCAATGTGTTAAAACATGCTAGCAATGAGTTAATCCATGCTAGCAACATGTTAATTCATGCTTTCAGCATTCTAAAACATGTCAGGAACAGGCCAATGAATGCTATCAACATGTTAAAAATGCTATCAATGTGCTAAAACATGCTAACAACATGCTAATCCATGTCAATAACATGTTAAAAGTGTTAGAAACATCTTAAAACAAGTAACAACATGCTAATTAATGCTAACAATGTGTTAAAACATGTTAGCAATGTGTTAAATAATGCTAGCGACATGCTTATTCGTGCTTATTAAAACAGGCTAGCAAAATGCTAATTCATGCTAGCAACAAGCTAATTCATGTTAACAATGTGTTAAAACATGTTACTAACATGTTAGTTCATGATAACAACATGGTAAAAGATGTTATCGGCATGCTAATTCATGCTATCAATGTGTTAAAACATGCTAGCAATCAGTTAATTCATGCTTTCAGCATTCTAAAACGTGTAGGGAACATGCCAATGAATGGTAAAACATGCTATCATTTTGCTAAAACATGCTAACAACATGTTAATTCATGTCAACAACATGTTAAAAGTGTTAGGAACTTCTTAAAACATGTAACAACATGCTAATTAATGCTAACAACGTGTTAAAACATGTTAGCAATGTGTTAAATCATGCTAGTGACATGCTTAAACATGCTTATTAAAACAGGCTAGCAAAATGCTTATTCACGCTAGCGACGAGCTAATTCATGTTAACAATGTGCGGAAAAAAAGTCAGAATTGTGAGAAAAAAAGTCGCAATTACCTTTTTATTCAGTGGGGGAATAAGCTTTGCAGATACTGAATCGGGACAACGCGTTTTTCTCATTCACTCTTTACTCTGACTAAAGAGCCAACCGCTTTCATGCACATCTTTCAATATAAAAGGCTTTTAGGCATTTAGAATGACATTTTTTGTTGAAGTTGTTTCTTTGACTGCACACCACTCAGAATGGTCACCAGTTGAGAAACACTGCTTTAGATGATCACAGATTTGTGCATCAACCATTGTACATGATCCACAGCATATAAAATAACATTCGAAACACTGACAGAAAATCACAGCATATGAACACTGGATATCCATGGCAGCATTGACCTCATCAAAGCAAAGACAGCATGGCACTGTAAATATACATTATTAGGTGAGATTTAGTGTGATGATGACTGGAAGACAAATCCAGTTCTTTTGCTTCTCACATTTTCCAATCAGAAAACCCTGCGCCTTCTCCCTGAGTAAAGCCATCGGGCTCGCGGACAAGAAAAGTGACAAGTTTTCTTCAGTGAATGATCGGTGGTAACTGAGGCCAGTTTGAATGACGGGGTATTTCAAATTAAACATGAAGCTTCAGACACCACTTGATGCGAGTTATTTTACCACAGGCATGAGAGTTCACTGGTCCAGCCCAATATAAGGTGATCTTTATGGAGAGCTTTGCCTCAGGCACTGATGTAATCTGGTGGAGGTGGTTTAAAGTGGTTGACTGCATTTTGTGTTTATGACAATCTGGCACAGGTGCTGTTTATTTGTACCTTCTAGTTGCAAGAGCCTACAATTAACAGTAATTTGAGAGAGGAAGAAAGCAAAAAAAAACTGGGAATAATGAATCTAATTATGTTCCATTTGCGTGAGCAAATATTTATACAGACTGATGTTTTTTGTAATACTGTTTATTTCTTTATTTTTTCAATTGCCAAAATAAGCTTGTTTTGGTTCGGTACGTTTTATTGAAAAGTCAAGCCGTGCCCAGTGTAAGCACTATTACTGTTACATATTAGAATTATGATTCATATTTAATAGTGTGTTTTGGCAACAGAAAATTAGAAGAAGAAGAAAAAGCATGCGCCGATTCCTCAAAATATGACTCCTGTAAGATAATGTTGCTTTCATAAATACATCAGTACATAATTAAACATAATTAAAATTAAACTAATTTTTCATTTCCCCAGGATTTACTCACCCTCAAGCCATCTTCTTTCAGACGAACACGTTCAGAGATACATATCCAGTATTTATAATGGTAGTGAATGGGGTTCATGATTTTGAAGCCCAAAAAAGTGCATCTATGCAACATAAAAATAATCCATGCTGCTTAATAAAGGCCTTCTGAAGAGTTTTTGTAAGAAAAAGTCCATATTTAAACAGTATTAACTAGCCTATGCGAATCCGCTTGCACCACAAGAGTAATCTTCATCGCTTATGATGGATGGATGCACTTTTTTGGACTTCAAAATCAGGAGTGCCATTTTAAAGCTTGGAATAAAATAACTCCAGTTGTGTTCTGAAAGAAGACAGGATGGCTTGAGAGTGAGTAAATCATGGGATAATTTTCATTTTTGAGTTTAAAACGCATCTTTACCTGGGTTAAGCTGTGCACACAGATCACATGCGCTGTAACAAGTTAACATTTCCATAAACAGGTGCATGTTTTCAGACAATATACAAACATTGTATGGACATATGTGTTGGTTTAAGGTCATTAAAGAAGAGGTGAACAATCTCATGGCGAATCCGAGTCATCGCTCACAAACCACTGACCAGCTGACGCGGCGGGAAATCTTGCCAGCTTCTCTTCAACCCAGTAGGACAATATGTTAATTGCTTTGGGAGGTAGATGAAATCCCATTCAACAGCCCGTTTTAATCTGGAGGGAACGTTTCCCTCATCTGCTCGACGTGTCATGTAACTTTTCCAAGGCTACGGGAGCAGATTGGATTCCTGGGGATAATTATGAAATATCTCAAAGTTTATTGTGAATGTCACTGATTGCAGCCAAAACGTGTTCGTTGGCACGGGTCTGCAGCTCAAACAAAACTTTTTTTCTGAAACGCTAATTTTTTAAAACTATTTTCCGCTGACCTCGGAATAATGTGAAATTAATGCGGAGGGTATCAAAGAGCTGACCTGGCATTTTTAAAACTCACGCTTAATATGATACATCCCCGTCAGAATTTCATAACATGTTCCTCATTCCGAAGGATCACTTGACTGGAAACATATGGTCATGCTTGCATTCTGACATGAAGTATTAAAACTATATAATGTAAGTTTAATGAGACACTGACAATACAGCGCAACAGCCACCTTGCTTCCGGAAGTATTTTCCACATTGATTTTTTCGTATAAGGAATTTAAAAAAAAAAAATCTGAGCCATGGACCAAACCAGATGTGTGTGTGCAGAGAAACACTACTTAAACTAAGGTAACACTTCACTGAAAGCCTTTGTGTATAATGCATTGTAATGCATTAATTATGCCTTGTAATGCACCTTTTAATGCATTGTATGATCTCATGAATAATTGTAACCACATTTAAAATACATCATGATACACCTTTACAAAGTATAATGCATGACAAACAACCAATTTCAGATGTAACAAGGAATATTATAACGCATTTCAACTTTACAATTACTTACACAAAGATATAATGCATTATAATGTATATTATGAATACACTTATAATGGATTATGCATAAAGACTAAAGTGTTACCAATGTAAAATATAAAATATTTCTAGAATTCGACTATTAAAATCAAATTAAAACTGACTTGGCATTTTCTGAGAAAAAAAAAATATATAATTATATTACACTCTTAAAATTTATACATATAAGATGATAAGATTGACTAATTTCAATTAATAGTAAAATTCCATCAAATTGAATTGAATAATCCTTACATATTATGAATTTTAAATGAGTAACAAAAATAGAGCCTAATAAAAACATTTTGTATAAATCTTTTTGGAACAAGTGAATTAATTTAGTTTATGTGATTCGTATTCATAGATGAAAAAAAATGAATCACATAAAATAAATTTATTTACACAAAATGTTTTATTAAGCTCTATTTCTTAAATGCATAATATCAATGAAATGTAAGGATTATTCAACTCAATTTGATGCAATTTTGCTACATCTGAAAAGTGTTTTTTTTTTTTTGAGTGCATCATAATTTTTTGTTAATAAACTATATGCTGTCCTAAAAACTGGTGTTCCATTTCTTTTTACATTTTTGAAGACTTTTTAAGGACTGTCCCGGGCTGGGTAGGTTACTTTTAAAATGTATTTCACTACAGATTACAAAATACATGCTTTAAAAAGTAATTTGTAACGTATTTCGTTACATTACTCAAGTTTAGTAACTTAATCTAAATACTTTAGAATACTTTGGAATACTAATAAGTGTGGAACAAACACAAAAAGGTCATTGCAAGTTTTTATCTCACAATTCTGACTTTTTCCCTCAGAATTGCGTGATATAAAGTTGCAATTGCGAGTTATAAAGTCAGAATTATGAGATATAAACTCGCAATATTGAGAAAAGTCAGAATTATGAGATATAAACTCACAATATTGAGAAAAGTCAGAATTATGAGATATAAACTCACTTACTAAATTCACAATTGCAAGAAAAAAAGTCAGTATTGCAAGTTCATATCTCCCAATTCTGACTTTATAACTTGCAATTGTGAGTTTAAATCTCGCAATTCTGAGAAAAAGAAGTCAGAATTGTGAAATGCAAACTCACAATTGTGAGAGAAAAAACAAATTGTGAGAAAAAGTTGCAGTGACGAGTGAATTATAAAATGATTCACAAACAACTATCAGAAAACATGAAAACAGTGGAAAACATGAAACTTTACTCCACTTTTTCAGACGGTCAGAGTCAGAGAATCACCAATTGCTGTTTAAATGACATTAAAACTCAAAGTAATCACTTTGGTAATCTAAAATACTTTTCAGATGTAACTGTAATCTGATTACCACCCATTTAAAATGTTACTGTAATGAAATACAGTTACTCACATTTTGTATTTTAAATACGTCACTAAGTATTTCGTTACTCCCCAACCCTGGGACTGTCACACACAACTATAGTGTAAAATAAGAAGTAAAGCCTCAACGGCATCATTAAAATATTAAAAAAAGTATATATGTATCATTAAATTCTAAAACTGTTGTTTTGACAAATTGTTAGCCATGTCACAATTTTGATTGAAAAAATCCCAAAAGAATTCTGCGTGCAAACACAAATTGCAAAATTCCGAGGAGCACGTTCTGTTTTCTGCTCTTGCGAATTTGCCATTTTCCGCATGTCTGAATATAACATTCAGCTGGAAACAACAATGCTTCGACGACAACAAATCTAAAGCGTTCTGTAAGCGCTCAACACCAAGAAAGAGAAGTGAAGTTACTTGGAACGGTGGGCTTTTAAGTCAAGTGCTCTCAAAGTGCAGCACACTACAGCTGCTGCCGCTCAACTCGGCTGTTCTGCAGTCAGCGGACGCCTACAGATGGTTGGCCTCCTTCTTGAGAGGGGGTGAGCCTGACAAACCACATTTAAGAAGTTGTGATTTTTACATTGTCCCCACTGCAAAACAGCACACATTCACAAAAACCTCGCACTCCTTCATTTCGATATTGGCGGCAAAGCCAGACGGAGTTTGATTAAGCGGTCCCGCTTGGCCTGCAATTTACGGTGAGGGATTGGGTTTCGCCTAAAATTAGCCATCACTCTTAATTTATTACCTCTATTGAGAACCTAGAGAGATGCCTGTTACGGCCTCCAAACGAACAGGGTCGAGCGATATAATGTTGCGTTTTAATTCGCTGTGAGGCCAGCCCATTATAACTTACACCTCCTCCTGCTTCCCTCCCCTTTTTCATGAAGTGAGGGAGAGTGTTAAACGTGTGCAAGAGTGCTAGAAAAACACTAAAATCCAAAATAATTTTATGAGGCTAGGAAAACAGCTTCTCCCTGTCGGGTAGTTGACATTTTAAACTTATTTGTGGTTCCCGGTTTCGAGACTGCAGAAGAGGCGAGCTGGCACAGACGCCATCCCGAGTGTTGTCTGGATTGGGCAAAATCCCTCTGGACTCACTCAAACCCCGTCAAGGGGAAATGAAAGTCAGGGAGAATTTACACCTGACTTTATGGGCGCAGGTAAATTGTGCGATTGCGTCTGGCCCGGGTGGATTTTGACGCAAATCAGGCTAAAGCTCATTACTGAGACGCTACGTCTTTTCCCCAGACTTCTCATATCAGGGTGTGGGTGGTGATCGGATCTTCTGGATAAATAACACTCTAGTGAGCTGCCCTGCGGTGTGCCGAATACGCCCAAATGGAAGTAAATAGCAGGGCGGGAAAAAGGAATGGATAAATAAAAATAATGGTCCCAATGCTTGCAACTAACTGTGAAACTTAAATCTGAGTAGTTATTGAGTGGTGGTTCATATGACAACATGAATTTAATATATTAACACATTTAGTGTTGTTAAAATAAAGGTGTTTTCACAGTCATGCCATAGAAGAACCCTTATCAGTTCCTCAAAGAACCTTCTTCTTCGTGTGAAGAACTTTTTAATAACCTAAAGACACTTTTTTCCACTATAAAGAACCTTTTGTGGAATGGAAAGGTTCCATACATGTTAAATGTTCTTCATAGAACCGATAAAGATTAAATTTTCACTCTTTCTCAAGATTGGAAAGAACGGAAATGCTGGAATTACTGGAAATACGTGACTGTGGCGACATTTCTGCAAAATATTATGCTGTGTTTTGCAAGTTTCATGACACTAAAGTTGGGTTAAATAAAACTGCCCAACAGGTTGGGTCGAACATTTAACCCAACCGCTGGGTTAAAACAACCCAATCGCTGTGTTTAGCCATTTTTAACCCAACCCAACCCAACTTGGGTTGAAAATTACTGGAAATACTGGAATTAAATTATGATTTGAAATGCTGAAATTCGATTGTACATTTTGCAACTCGGGCTCATTGGAAATACGTGCCTGTGGCGACATTTCTGCAAAATATTATGCTGTGTTTTGCAAGTTTCATGACACTAAATTTGGGTTAAATAAAACTTTTTCGAACATTTAACCCAATCGCTGGGTTTAGCCATTTTCAACCCTTACTGGAAATACTGGAATTAAATTCTTCATGATTCCCATCACAAATGACTGATTTGAAACGCTGAAATTCGATTGTACGTTTTGCAACTCAGGCTCTTTGGAAATACATGCCCGTGGTGACATTTCTGCAAAATATTATGTTGTCTTGCGAGTTTCATGACACAATTTCAAGTCCCTTTCAAAGAAATTCTGTTCACTCTGCGGCCATATTTGCAACGGCTGAGCTATTTTGGAAATATATCTACTTGAATGGGGGAATCGTGAAATCTCGAAACCTTCGTGTTGAACTCACATTTAAATAACATATTTGAAATCAGAAACAAAAACTGTCCCATGGATGTCATTTCCTATATGCTCAAATAGTGCTTAACGTTGACCAGCCAATGATTTCATTATCTTTGTTGTTGTATAGCGACAGTTTGAAAATTAAATGTCCGGTAATTTGTGATAAAGGTTAATGTCCTATTGTGTTTGAAAATAGCGTATCTACACTCTACACTATAACTATCTACACAAAAATGCTGTGTTAAAAATAACCCAAGCTGGGTTGAAAATGGACAAATCCAGCAATTGGGTTGTTTTAACCCAGCGGTTGGTTTAAATGTTTGTTTAATTATTACATAAATGTTCATGTATTAAACATATTAATGCATGTTTATTTCCAACATGCTTGGGGTTCATTTTAAGCAAGCAACACAGCAATTTTTAAACAATAGTTGAGCTACCCAGCAGGTTTGGCAAACATTTAACCCAACCGCTGGGTTAAAACAACCCAATTGCTGGGTTTGTCCATTTTGAACCCAACTTGGGTTGCTTTTAACCCAGAATTTTGTACACTAAACCTTAAATGATAGAGTTCACAAAAGAGAACGTGAGCTAGAAACCCATTTACTGAAGCCCATTTTGTCTTTCATCTACTTTTAATCGAGTGCCGTGACTCACGTTCCAGTTATTAGACAACTAGTCAACCATTATGGATCCCTACACTGTAAAAAATGTTGGGTTAAAAATGGTCTAACCCAGTGGTTGGTTTGTCCCAACCTGCTAGGTAGTTTTATTTAACCCAACGAGTGTTTAAAAATGACTATGTGGATGTGGGAATGTAAAATCAAACACATAATTACTGGAGGCAACAATAATAATCAAAAGGTGAACATTTATTAATAAGCAATTAAAAAAAGTTTAATTATTATTCATTAAACCTATTAATTAATGATATTTAAAAAAAAAACAAAAAACTTATTAATAAATGTTTATTTCCAACATATTTTGGGTTCATTTTCAGCAAGCAAAACTGTCATTTTTAAACAATAGCTGAGTTAAATAAAACCACCCAACAGGCTGGGTCAAATATTTAACCCAGCCGCTGGGTTTGTTTTTTACCCAACATTTTTTAGAGTGTAGTTGCAGGCTAGGAATATGAAGTCCACACTATACTATACTATACTATAGACAGAGACTTTTACCATCAACAACATCTTCAGAGGTGGTTAAATATAAATGTTCCTGTCCTGGAGTGGAGGTGTTGATTTTACTGAGCCCACCACATTTATTATTCATTGTCGGTCCAAATCTGCACAGCGTTCTTACCTCTGCTCTCCCCCTCTCTCTCTCTCTCTGTGGCCTATTCTTAGCAAGTGCTGTGGCCACTCTTGTAATATTTTTAAAGATTATTACAGTATTCTGTAACCCCTTTCCCCTCCGGCATTTGGCCAGGGGCTTCGTTCTTTTTTCCTGCCCTCCTCTCTTTTCTCTCCCTCTCCGTCTCCCTCTACCTTTCTCTCGACAACGATCTCTGGTTGTAAAATAATAGACCATCGGCCAGCAATAATTCGCCGTCCAAACAGTGCCGAACACTCCTTGACGTTTACTGAAACCTCATCCCGCACTTGCTCGTTTCAGTTCCCTCCACCCTCTCCGTCGCTGCGTGTTTGTGCAGAAAGAAACTTCACTTCTGCTTAATTTTATTCAAAGTGCTCTTGTAGTGGACTTCAAATCAAACTCATTTTAAAAACTCTCAGATAATATGATATTAATAAAAAATTAAAGCTCTGAATTTTCTGAGAGCTCCAACTTAAACCACCTGACCATTTAATAATTGATAATATCATTTTGGTGATCGCAAATTAATTTTAAGGCATAGAATTATTCCCTACAGGAGGATTTTAAGGCAACTAAAATAGCTTGAATGTAACTCTACACCCTTGCTTCATTTAGTATACGTGGAATATGCAAATTAGCCCCGCCTCCACTCACTCACTCACACCTGCTCAGAATACCTGATCCACTCACTCAACTTTACGCTACACGAAATATTAGTATTTCAACCATTTACTGTATGTTTGAACCAAAAACTGATTCGGAAGTGCGAATTATACAGACTTGTCTACAAGTCGATATATCAGAATGGTAATGGGTTTTATGTATCGCTGTCTACAACGTCAGACACTAATGATAATTAATACAGGTAGCCTTTTGTTTGTCTATGTTATCAAACAGCTAATAATGTTACACAAACCATGTTCCTGTTCATCATCTCAGTCTGCCTTCTAACAATCATTACCTGTAGAAACGCTTTGAACAACTTTGAAAGACATATAACATCGTAATATATGTAATTCACACGCTGGGTTGCTAAACGTACCCAATTTTTAACAGAAAAATATACCTGACTTCTCTTGAGACTCAATAGTTAATGATATGCTAAATCCCACGCACTCGTTGACGTGATTGGTTACAACATATATGTGACGTAAGCATGTGACGGCGATTTCAAAAAGTCGGTACTGAAATTTTAATACCATATTTTCTTCCTAGCATGTTGAGCGATGTTGAGTGGATTCTGACTAACTTACACACCTCTGATTGGCCATTGTGTTCATGCGCTCAACAGATATGTCTGTGATTGGCTGCAGTTATCAATGCTTCAAAAACATGTCGTAAATAGACGATCTTCAGTGAGCGCTTACACACATTCACATGGGAGATACACAAAGCAGGCGTCTATCAGATTATTTATATCAAAGATGTGTATTTACAACATGTTTTTGAAGCATTGATCACTGCAGCCAATCACAGACAGATCTGTTGAGCGCATGAACACAACGGCCAATCAGAGGTGTTTAAGAATTCTCTCATCTTGTTACCGAAGTACCAATACTTCTGACAACCCTAGATTGTGAAGTAAACTGTGTACGTTTAGACAGCTTTTAAAAATGGCAAGTGCTGTTTTGTATGGCATGAGTTCGACCAATCAAAGTACACTTCACTGGTAGTTCCTAATGTGCTGGGTTAGACCCCATACTCTAATTTAATTGACTAAATTTACTAAGTTCCCAGTTCCTGCACCAAAAAGTGTTGAAAAGGTTCTTGAAAATACATAATTACTAGTATGTGAACATCATGTGTTGCCATTTCGTAATTGACCGTTCGCAAAAGACCCGCCCCCTTTAGTTACTGTTGCTATGTCCGACAAGTCATGCACTCTCACGCCACACATCATGTTCTCACGAAGTGAAAAATACATCGCGGAGTAAAGAGGACACTGACAACATATGAAACAGTTTCATATTTAAAATATCGTAATTTTTTAAAGAAGTTGAATCAATAAATAGCGTCTAGTGTGTGTTTAATGTGTGGTGACAGATCGCTGTAGCTCCTCGTGAACCGATCATCTCTTCATACTAGTTCATTTATAGCATCAAATAAACATGAATGAACATCAGAAGGAATGTTGTTTCAAGTGCAGAAAGACGTGAGGACACACAATTTATCAAGTTCACCAACATTAATCTACTAACTCCCCTGACTGCTTTGACTGACAAAATGGCGGATTCAGGATTATGATTGGTCAGATCGCCTGTCAATCAAACGGTTTGAGTCAATTACAGTATGACATGGCGTGAAAACAGCGTTAATTTGCCGTTAAAATCTTGTAAGTATTCAGTACCCTTTTATTCCAAAGATGAAATTATGAAATTACATGTAAAGATGCATTTAAGTCCTACTTAAGTCAAAAACCTTCTTTCGTGCAACTAATTGCATTTTCATTAAATTGCAAATAGCATGCAATGAAGTGTATGCATTCAGTTTGCACTTATACTCTTTTATTGCTGTAATAAGCACTCTTTTTTAAAGTATGCTAAAATGTGCTTCTTTTTCACAAGGTCTGGCCATCGTCTTTAGTAACGAAGAGGCAGTGGCGAGCCTTGAGACGGGCAGTGCCAGTCGACGGTTCCCTCGCTGGCCTCGGATCAGCTGCAGATGTGAAGTGTTTTATGGAGTGTGGAACATATAGAAACGCTAGAAGCACCAGATGAGTTTATCCTTGTATATTTGCTATGTAATCAGCCATTTAAGAAACAGTAGTGTTTTGGTGGTTTTCCTCCTGGAGATCAGAATCTTGTTTTTATGGTTGCCATAGTTCAAACAACTGTGTGCTGTTCGCTTCTTACCAAGCAGGACAAACCCATGTACGAGAAGCAATTATATCCACTTGCACGTTCATTACGGTCGAAATAGATTAATTATGACAGATTTGGCCAAAATACAGCATGCACTGAATAGTAAATGGACGGCACTCCGTAGCATGGAAGAAAAATCTGTACATTTCAGTGGATGCGTTATAAACGTGGGCTTGTGTTTCCTAAAACAGGACCTTACTGGCCAAAAACAATCTTAAGGGGAGCAGTCTCAGTGTTTTCATTGTTTTTCTTCTGCTGAGTTGAGGTGAGCGGTGTTTTGCTTTCTGGCCAACACCCGGCGTTCCTGAGGTTGGTTAGGTGAGCTGATCCCGTGGCACATGGATACGCACACAGACTGCTGACTGGACCTTACGAAACGCTTCGCTGCGGCAGGGTACGGGACGGGTTACCGCGAAACCTCAACATTAAGACGTGCTGGAGAAGCAGCCGATAAGTTATTATTAGCCCTGCTTGATTCGTCAAGCCTTCCCAGCCCCTCACATACCGGCAATGGAAGGAAATTGCACGGGACGCTTCATTATGAGGAGATTGAATTCAAGGTGAAGATCACAAACATCATTTAGGACCCTTTTTTATTTGAGCTCGCCACACAGGAGTACACGACCCTTGTGTCATTTCAGAAATTCACGGTAATGCATGTGTTCAGGATCAAGTTGGGAGCAAGATGGATGAGTTCAATTACTCCCGTGTTTTCCTCATTTGGTTGAGCCCCTGAACAAACAGCTGCACATTTGTTGCTGAATTCACTGTCTTGAAATCTGCATTCATTTATTTTTATTTAGATTTATATAATTTTATGACTTGTGGTGTGTGTATATATATATATATATATATATATATATATATATATATATACATACTTTTATTCATCAAAGATTCCTGGGGAAAAAAGTATCACCGTTTCCACAAAAATATGAAGCAGCACAACTGTTTTCATTGTTGATAATAATCATAAATGTTTCTTGAGCAGCAAATCATCATATCATAATGATTTCTGAAGGATCATGTGACTCTGAAGACTGGAGTAATGATACTGAAAATTCAGCTTTGATCACTGGATATAAATTACATTTTAACATATATTCACATAGAAAACGGCATTATAAATTTCACAATATTACTGTTTTTACTGTTTGGTTTGTTTTAATGAAATAGAAGCAGCCTAAGATATATATATATATATATATATATATATATATATATATATATGATAATGACCACAAAACTTTTGAACAGAAGTGCACAAATTGTTTGGGCTTATATGATATTTTTTAGCTCTTGTAGGAGCTTTACAATCATTGTTATGAACTATAAGGAAAAGGGCTGCATAAAAATACAGGTTTGGAATGATATGAGAGTATAAATTACTTTCTTTTTTGTGTAAAATTTGCTGTGTAAGACAAACATAATACATAAGATATTTATGTTTATCAACAAAAGTCTATAGGATGTATGTATGAGTTGACATTTTGCTTTTGTGTGTGTGTGTGTGTGTGTGTGGGTATTCCCTACATTATGAGGACGAAATGTCCCCACAGGTATAGTAATACTAGTAAATTTTGATCTTGTGGGGACATTTTGTTGGTCCCCATGAGGAAACAAGCTTATAAATCATACAGAATTATCTTTTTTGAAAATCTAAAATAGCAGAATATTTTGTGTGATGGGTAGGTTTAGCGGTAGGGATAGTGTAGGGGGACACAATGTACAGTTTGTACAGTATAAAAACCATTACGCCTATGGAATGTCCCCATAAAACATGAAAACACAACGTGTGTGTGTGTGTGTGTGTGTGTGCATAGAGTCATTACACCTTTACCCATTCTCTGGAGAAACATAACATAGAGTGATAAAGTTATTATCCTCTGCATTCTAATTACCAAAAACGACCTAATTAACACGAGCCCAGGTCGTCAGTCACACCTGCTGAATGAGTCGCTAACTGTTGCCTAAAACAAAAACAAAAAAAGCCTCCCCTCAGCGGACAGCTTCAGGCGGTTAAAGTCATTACCTTCTGCTTCAAACCATTAAACCCCCTGCCTGCAAACACACTAAAGGTAAAGATTTACAGCAGACATGAATGGACACACATAGAGAGAGAGAAATTGCGTGTGCGTTGTTTGATAAAGTGTGAATGGGAAAAGAATCATTACCTCCAGAGCAGAGATAGCTGTCTAAGATAATAACCTGCTGCTGTTTCTGCCATTAGATCCACTTCAGCCTCCTCTGCCCTCACCTTCACCTCCTCCACTGAACGTTTGAAAGACTTCAGACATGAAATAAGAACGTGGGGATTTTTAGGATCAGATCAATGTTGGGATGTGGTTACGGCGATGCCCTCAGGACTGTGACGTGTGTGTGTATATACATATATTTCAATGTACTTTTTTGTTTTTCCAGTATGCAGGTTGATTCGTCATGATGATGCGTGGAAAAAAATGTAATTAAAAAAAAATATATATATAGAGGTAACACTTTAAAATAATGTTTTAAAGCATTTATTTATCTTTGTTAGTGTTCATTTCAATATTTACTAATAAATTATTAAAATAATAGTTAATGGTCTGTGAACTAACATGAACAAACAATGAAGAACTGTATTTACATTAACTAATGTTAACGAAGATTAGTAAATACAAATGTGTTGATCATGGTTAGTTCATGTTAGTTAATACATAATGTTTAACTAATGAACCTATTGTAAAGTGTTTCCAATATATTTTGTTACTCCCCAACCCAACATATATATATAAGGGTTGGGGAGTAACAAAATACAAGTAACTTAGTTACGTATTTAAAATACAAAATTTGAGTTCGGTCCGAATTCTGGTCCGAGCTGCCGCTCTAAATGAGGGGAGAGGGGGAAACTCCAGAGGCTGATTTTACCTTTTCACCTCTCTACCCAGGTGAGGTCTCTATCTGGCTTCGGGGTCACCCGCCAGACCCAGCCATCTGCCCGCTCATACACACCTAGACCGCCCTTCGCCCGACTCCGTGCTCATAATTAACCCTGCGCAGAGTGACATTTTTATTCCTTAGATGGCTGGAAACCACATTTTCATGACAGGAATATTTTAAAATAGCAAAAAAAGAGATCAACTCAAGCTCACTGGAGATTTCTGCAATATTATATTATGTTTAGTGCTGTCAATCAATTCAAAATTACACATTTTTTGCTGAACATTGCCGTTTTTAATATGTTTATATTGAAACTATGAGACAGTATATTTTACATACAGGGTTGGGGAATAACGAAATACAAGTAACTTAGTTACGTATTTAAAATACAAAATTTGAGTAACTGTATTTGATTACAGTTTCATTTTAAATGGGTGGTAATCAGATTACAGTTACATCTGAAAAGTGTTTTAGATTACCAAAGTGATTACTTTGAGTTTTAATGTCATTTAAACAGCGATTGGTGATTCTCTGACTCTGACAGTCTGAAAAAGTGCAGTTAAGTTTCATCAACATTTTAATACTTTTAAGAGGATCATAAAAATGTTGTTATTTTATTTAGTTCTGTCCTGAACAAGACAAAATGACTGAATTTATGAAAATGACTGAATGACTGAAAATAAATTGCCCAACTGTCAACTGAACTGTCCTGTCATGACCTGATGATCCACGACTGTTTTAATGTTTTGTGAGTCATTTTATAATTCACTCGTCACTGCAACTTTTTCTCACAATTAGTTTTTTCCCTCACAATTGTGAGTTTGCATTTCACAATTCTGACTTCTTTTTCTCAGAATTGCGAGATTTAAACTCACAATTGCAAGTTATAAAGTCAGAATTGGGAGATATAAACTTGCAATACTGACTTTTTTTCTTGCAATTGTGAATTTAGTATGTGAGTTTATATCTCATAATTCTGACTTTTCTCAATATTGTGAGTTTATATCTCATAATTCTGACTTTTCTCAATATTGTGAGTTTATATCTCATAATTCTGACTTTTCTCAATATTGCGAGATTATATCTCATAATTCTGACTTTTCTCAATATTGCGAGTTTATATCTCATAATTCTGACTTTTCTCAATATTGTGAGTTTATATCTCATAATTCTGACTTTTCTCAATATTGCGAGTTTATATCTCATAATTCTGACTTTTCTCAATATTGTGAGTTTATATCTCATAATTTTGACTTTTCTCAATATTGTCAGTTTATATCTCATAATTCTGACTTTTCTCAATATTGCGAGTTTATATCTCATAATTCTGACTTTTCTCAATATTGCGAGTTTATATCTCATAATTCTGACTTTTCTCAATATTGCGAGTTTATATCTCATAATTCTGACTTTTCTCAATATTGCGAGTTTATATCTCATAATTCTGACTTTTCTAAATATTGTGAGTTTATATCTCATAATTTTGACTTTTCTCAATATTGCGAGTTTATATCTCATAATTCTGACTTTTCTCAATATTGTAAGTTTATATCTCATAATTCTGACTTTTCTCAATATTGTCAGTTTATATCTCATAATTCTGACTTTTCTCAATATTGTGAGTTTATATCTCATAATTTTGACTTTTCTCAATATTGTGAGTTTATATCTCATAATTCTGACTTTTCTCAATATTGTGAGTTTATATCTCATAATTCTGACTTTTCTCAATATTGTGAGTTTATATCTCATAATTCTGACTTTTCTCAATATTGCGAGATTATATCTCATAATTCTGACTTTTCTCAATATTGCGAGTTTATATCTCATAATTCTGACTTTTCTCAATATTGTGAGTTTATATCTCATAATTCTGACTTTTCTCAATATTGCGAGTTTATATCTCATAATTCTGACTTTTCTCAATATTGTGAGTTTATATCTCATAATTTTGACTTTTCTCAATATTGTCAGTTTATATCTCATAATTCTGACTTTTCTCAATATTGCGAGTTTATATCTCATAATTCTGACTTTTCTCAATATTGCGAGTTTATATCTCATAATTCTGACTTTTCTCAATATTGCGAGTTTATATCTCATAATTCTGACTTTTCTCAATATTGCGAGTTTATATCTCATAATTCTGACTTTTCTAAATATTGTGAGTTTATATCTCATAATTTTGACTTTTCTCAATATTGCGAGTTTATATCTCATAATTCTGACTTTTCTCAATATTGTAAGTTTATATCTCATAATTCTGACTTTTCTCAATATTGTCAGTTTATATCTCATAATTCTGACTTTTCTCAATATTGTGAGTTTATATCTCATAATTTTGACTTTTCTCAATATTGTGAGTTTATATCTCATAATTCTGACTTTTCTCAATATTGTGAGTTTATATCTCATAATTTTGACTTTTCTCAATATTGTGAGTTTATATCTCATAATTCTGACTTTTCTCAATATTGTCAGTTTATATCTCATAATTTTGACTTTTCTCAATATTGTCAGTTTATATCTCATAATTCTGACTTTATAACTCACAATTGCAACTTTAAATCATACAATTCTGAGGAAAAAACTCACAATGACCTTTTTTGTGTTTGTTCCACACTTATTAGTATTCCAAAATATTCTAAAGTATTTAGATTAAGTTACTAAACTTGAGTAATGTAATGAAATACGTTACAAATTACTTTTTAAAGCATGTATTTTGTAATCTGTAGTGAAATACATTTTAAAAGTTACTGACCCAGCTCTGTATATATATATATATATATATATAGAGAGAGAGAGAGAGAGAGAGAAAGACAGAGAGAGAGAGAGATTGTAATTATTTTACTAGTATACTAATAAAAATAACTGAACCCATATAGCAATTTAGTAAAATATATAATATTTACAAATTTACTGCATGGTTCAAATGTCAAATCATAGAAAAATCAATTTTTTTAAAGTCTGACATTTGTGTTCATTTATCAGTGTAACTTCAGTTTTTAACAGTTTACTTGGTGTTTGCAGTAAAATAAATGGATTTTTATGCCAAATGAAAGCATTTTCACTCGTGCTTTCAGGCTTTTGGACACCATACAATCCATGTGAGTCAAGTGTTTAATGTACGTGGATTTTTGTTTACTGTAAGTTCATAATGCCATACGATACTGTACATTATCATACGCAGTGTGTCTCCAGCATAGTTTGCATACGGTTCAGACACAGTCATAACTCATAATCTCTCTATCTCTGTCTCCGAGTGGAATATAAACACATGCTTTCATTTTCATCTGCTTTTATCATCCAGACACTGAGAGGATCTCCTCTTGTTGTCAATGATATGCATATTTCATTATTGCATATTATATTTCATATATCAAAATAAATAATTCCATGTTAATTACTTAAAGTCGTGACTTTATCAAAGCCTCGCCTTGTTTTCAAGTCATGTCCTCAGAACACTTTGATACACATTAACAGAATGACTCATCTTAACGTTCATTGCGATTTGAGCGTTAATTATGTTAAATTATAGCCTAAAGAATTCCTGAGGGAAAATCTCGCTGTCAACGAGGAATGCGGAAGTTGTCCATAATGCTTAGCAGGGGATTTCCATACATGTCCAGTACAAACCCTGATACTAATGACCTCACATTCTTCACAGATGAATACGGATGTGGCTCTGCGTATCAAAGCACGAGTTTCATCTCAGACTTATTAGCCCAAAAGCCCCTTTTATAACGACATGTCACTGATTCTGTGCTTTGAGTGCGCCAAATAGGAAACGTATTCAGGCATTGCAACATTTGTTTTGCCCTAATGAGCCGACGTGTTTCTCACAAGCCCATTAATAATGAAGTCTATTCGGGCTTATTAAGAATGCATGTTTTGTCCCTCTTTGATCTCCAGGTAATAAGTTCGTCATTACGACCTGGACCGACGGCTCCATCGCTCTGCCGTCTCCTGGCTCAGGCGTGCTTCCATCCCTCATCCAGCCTCCCGGTGTCTCCCATGTGTCGTCCTGATGCCATTGGCCTATAATTTCGTTCTTCCTTTTCATCCCATGCATGGAAAATGACAAATGATTCTCAATCTCATTGAATTTGTAAAGGAAGACTGCACTATAAACAGTCCTCTGACAAGAGAAAACACGAGGTGATTTATGTCAGGCATCACGGCCCGCGCTTTCCTCCGCGACGCGAGGTATGGTTTCCATTCGCCGGGAATTTATTTTCTCTCTTCTCCGTCCCTGATCCAATAGTTGTAAATTTCGCCAGTGTCATCGACAGGTAAGAGGGGGAACGGGAGGGAAGTTCCACGACTGAAACGAAAATATTTTGCCAACTCATTGCGCTTGCAATACCACTGGCAAAACAATTCATCTCTGGAAAATAAAGGCAAACTGGAGGGATTGGGTTACTCAGACAGAAACTGCGAGAGAAATGGGGTGGAGAATGGAGAAGGTCTACTTTCAGACCTGGCGGAGGAGCTGGAGGGTGTAGAAACCAAAATTGGACTCTAGGGTGGGGCCATCAAAGGGTCAATAGACGCAGTCGAAACCATTGTTGATCCTGGCAGCGGCCGGGAGCGATGTCACTACAGGGGAGTCTTCCTTACTGAAGTGGATCAGCAGAGAATAAAACAAAACAGAATTGATAGCCTTTATGGCCCCCGGTGGAGCAACATTTCTTGCCGGGCTCGACGGTGAGCGGCAGTTTGATGACAGAACAGAGCGAGAAGACCGGCAGCGTTCTGTAGGTCATCGACTCGGAGCGCTAAATGATTGCACACTCGCTCCTCATTTAGAGCTCGATGCGTCTCGCCGTCTGTTATTCTGCTCGCAGGTCTGATAAATATTTGGGAAGGCCTGACGGGTTCTTCGTCGGCAGTGATGCCAGGTGTCTCGTTAACATATTTGATCACACTAATCCGTTAGTGTATGGGAGTTAATATCACATCGTTCTCGCTGTTGCAAGCTCGGCTTATGGGAAGCACATTTTTCCAAATCGCATCAAAGGCCGAATGCATAGTTTTCCAAATTTATGGTAAATTCAATCATGTTTTTGTGCATGCAGAGACGTACAGTTCTTTGAGTTGATTATTGGGGAAAGTTTTACGAGAAAATGTTATTTTCAATATTTCAAAATATCATGTTTAATTGACCCTTCGCAAAGACCCGCCCCCTTTAGTTACTGTTGCCGTGCGCTCTCACGCCACACATCATGTTCTCACGCCGTGAAAAATACATCGAGGAGCAAAGAGGACACTGACAACGTATGAATCAGTTTCATATTTAAAATATTGTAATATTTTTAAAGAAGTTTAAACCGTAAATAGGGTCTAGTGTGTCTTTAATGTGTGGTGACAGATCGCTGTAGCTCCTCGTGAACCGATCATCTCTTCATACTAGTTCATTTATAGCATCAAATAAACATGAATGAACATCAGAAGGAATGTTGTTTCAAGCGCGGAAAGACGTGAGTAACACAATTTATCAAGTTCACCAACGTTAATCAACTAAATCAAAAATGGCGGATTCGGGGTTATGATTGGTCAGATCGCCTGTCAATCAAACTGCCGGCGAAGGGTCAACAAATTGCATTTTAACACATTTTAAATAATAATAATATTTGTATTGTTTTACTCTATTTTTTTCATCAAATAAACACACTGAGCATGAGAGACTTCTTTCAATAACCTTAAAACATCTTAATTATTCCAAACTTTTGACTAGAAGTGTATGCAGGGCTGTAACCACCAAAGATATTAAGTCTCACCCAATAATTAGAAATGGCCAAATTGCCCCCCCATCAATAACATTATTGACACTGCTGTGCTGTACTCCATTAGGATGACAAAAAAGTTTTAAAAGTAAGATTTTTAGGTTGGTCTGCCTCGTCACTGTCAGAATGAGTGAGCCGGCCAATCAAATCAAAGTAGGCGGGGCTTACAGTTCACTAAAGACGAGTGCGAAATCCAGCGTGTGTGGTGACTAAACATTATTTATTTGATGACTGTTTTATGATTGAAATATACATTTTAGTAAAAAAAAAATATAACATATAAAAAAAAATGTTATAAAATTTTGCCGTTTTGAATTGAAAACATGGTGTTTAATGTAACTAAACTTGCCGAGACAAGAAATGTTTTGCGTTTTTGACATGTTAGACACAAATCAGAGTAGTTTAAATCGATTACTTGCAACCTTCTTATTTCTTTTTTGTTGTTGCGTTAAAACTCTTGTAATCTTTTAGTTATTTAATTCCTTTTAAATAACTCCTCCCCATGTTAAAGACATGCCTTGCTCCTTTACTTCTCTTCTTCAGAGGTGCTTGTCCACGTCAGCTCGGCCCGTAAGACCATTGTGCTCTTATTGAGAGTGACGACTTCCCCGGACGCCAGTCACATGCGATCGCGGCTGATCAAGCCCGTCCCGCCATCATTAGCTGGACAGCTTTGATTTATGCTCTCAAACTCCCGACCTCGACCCCAGAGTCTTCTGACCCTTGCACCCTGTCCTTCTCCTCCCTCCGACCCAAACACTTAACGGGTCCTCTAATATCATGTGTGCCTCTCCTTGGCTGTTTGTTTTTCTCTCAAGCCGCTTTAGCTTGCAAAAATATTTTCCGTGACTTCTAAAAAACGCTATCTGTGTGGATGCCGCTGGTTCTCGGAGGTACGGATGAGGGTCCCGGGCGTAAACATAAACACTGGGCCCGGTTGTTTGGCCAGGACTGGGCCATTTTGAGTGAAGAGGAAACTCGCGCCCCTCGTGAAGATTGACGTGCAAATATTGCCACAGCTCTACGGCACCCCTGAGGTTTCGGAGAGTGTCTGTTAAGCTAACCGGTGTTGATGCTCATCACAGCCAGTTGTGCTGAAACCGAGCGTTTTGTTTTGTTTCGTTTTTTTTTCTTTTGGAGAATGGCCACTTCCTTGCGACGGCTGGCTTTAATGAAGTGTTGCAAGTTGATCGTCACGCAAGTCATTTTTAACAGAGAATAAGTTTGACACACACAAAAACAAAACACTTTAAAGTCACACCAATTTAAACTTTCCCTGACTGGTGGTTTTTTAATGCGAGCAAATCTCCTCCTGCTGTGAGAAGGTGCCGAGGTCACGACCTCTGGATGCCATCAGAGAGCGACGTAAAGGCGTGAAAAAAATAGTTTGAGTGTGTGAATAAAACAAATAAAATTCTTGATATTTGCCAAGGCGTCAGTGAGAGCATTAATGCAATTTTTACGTTTTTCTTTTAAAAATAAATTTGTACTTTTATTCCAAATTAAATTAATTTAAAGTGAAGTTAAGATAAAAGTGAATATAATGTGACAAAGATTTCTATTTTTACATGTACACACTCAAAAAATATTTCTGCGTAAACATAAGTTTTATGTAATTTAATTACATAGCAATTTTCCATCCATTTGGATTACATAGTTTTAACATAAACAAACTAATAAACTTAATGTGATTCATATTTGTCAGTCATATGTAAATGAAATAGGTAAGATTTATGTAATAGTTGAGTATATGAATAGTGAGGGATTAAATATCTTTTATCTTCAGTTGAAGTCAGTTGTAGTTCTTGTGTTTCTCTGCTTGTGATTCTGCTTGTTAACAGCAGGTGTTCATCATTAATGCTCAATCATCACTTAATGATCTCATTAACTCTGACACTGCTTCAATGGTACTTTAACTCAGTAGTGTGCACACACATGACCACTAAACAGTGTTCATTAACCTGGGCATTTTTCTGTGAACTATTACATAAATCTTACCTATTTCATATACGAATGACTGACAAATATGAATCACATTAAGTTTATTAGTTTGTTTATGTTAAAACTATGTCATCCAAATGGATGAAAAATTGCTATGTAATTAAATTACATAAAACTTATGTTTAGATTGAAATATTTTTTTGAGTGCAGGTACATGTATTCATCCCGGTTCAGTGAATGCAATCCGACGACAAATACAGACAGTCATGGCCGATCCAATGCAGGGCAATACAACGCTCTTTACTAACCACTAAAACAGGAAAAAGAGCAGAGGAAGAATGACTAGAGCACTTGAAAACAAGTCTACTAGATAGTGCACGTGCCTCAAATGCGTCTCTCTGCGCTCATGGACAAAGGAGAACGGCAAACAAGCAAATTGCACTCTTATAACACAAGATGCTTTTCAGTTTTGTAGCTGATTGTGACCAAATACCTTTTGTTTTTTATCAGCCCTGCTTTCTGCATACTAGATGCAGCTAGAGGAAACAAATTGTGATTTGCACTACTGTCTGTTCAAAATAACATCAAAATCATTGTGGATTTGTTTACACTTTAGTTTATGGTCCAATAAGTAGTTATTTAATAGCATGCATTTTACTAGGATATTGGCTGCTTATAAAGCACATATTAATGCCTTATTCATGACCATATTCTACATCCCTTAATACCTAAACTTAACAAGTACCTTACTAACTATTAATAAGCAGAAATTTATTGAGGCGAAAGTCATAGAATTTTAATCTAAAGTGTGACCATTTTTCTTATTGCACCGAAACATTCAGCACGTACCGAACCATGACTTCTGTGTTTCCTCTGATCATGTGACACTGAAGACTGGAGTAATGATGCTGGAAATCCAGCTTTGATCACAGGAATAAATTACATTTTAACATATATTCACATAGAAAACATGATATTTCACAATATTACTGTATTTCTTAAACAAATAAATGCATTTGAATGATAGTGGCATGTCAGTGTTTAATATTTACAGTCCACTTTAAACGTTTTAACACATTTCCTCAGTTCAGATGATATCTACAGTAAAGTATTGCATAATTTAAAGTGTTTTATCACGTGACTCGCACCGTATGAGAGCAAACATAGATGCCATGAAAAGCTCGGTCTCAGAAGCTTGCAATAACATTTTGCCAGTCTTTCGTTTTCAAGGATATATTTTTTCTCTCGTCCTAATGTGGGCCCGGGGAGGATGCATTGCGCTGTGGGGTGCTGGAAAAACACTTGCTGTTCTGGGCGCGATTCTGGGTTCCTGAGCAAGCATTGCAAAAAAACAGCATCAGCTCAACTGGAGCCAACTGTTGAGATCTTTTTTTGGGGATTTTATTTAGCCTTGGAAAGTGAAATTAAGTGGAATTCTCCAAAAATACACATCCTTTTTGAATTCAGTTGAACTGCAACATGAAAATAAAAGTCTTCCACGACGGCACAACCTAAATCATTTTGAGTAACCAAATGCTTGCCTAAAGTGACCTCTCCTTGAATAATTTTCTTAATGGACCTCTACAGTGAATATGTTTAAAACATGAGGGTTTTTTTTTCGTTTTGATTTAGGTTCAGTGTGTCTCTGTGGTTGCCGAAGACTTACGACATTGAGAGGTTACCATAACAAAACCCTTCAAAGGGGACATTGAGATTTGTCTGTGTTTTCCAAACTAAGTACCTGAACGTTTGCATGACGTTATTACAATAAAGATGGTAAAGCCATCACCAGAGATGTAGTTTAGATATTCAGTTTATCATATTTGAGTGTTTTGCGCAATCTTTTGCGAGACAAAGGCGTGAATCTTCACGTCTGCAGCTTCTCGTAGTTTGCGAAGCATTTGGTATTGATGGTATTGGTATAATCTCGCTGATTGGTTAGCAAAATAGTGGGTCAGAAAATTCCCAATCCTTTATCCTTCGTAGAACCACTAATACCTCATTGAAAACGGCACATGCAATCAATCAAAAATATTCTGGTTTGCCGTTAGATGGTATCAGGTGATGTCTTGGCCTGTGCTGCAACCCGGGAGGCAAAGTAAAGAACTGGAAACCGGAATATTTGAGATTTTTTTATGCTTTATTGTAAACATTTACATTGCCTTATGCATAACTACTTCCAAAAACCATAAATGAGGTGCAATACATTAGCTATCTGGAGTCTCTAGAGCAAGCTAATTTAAAAGAGATGCTCGGTCCATTGGTGTTAACCTAGGTAAGCGTGACTTTTTCTTTTTTTTTAGACGTTAGCAGAAATGAGAAAAAAAGTATTACAGTAAATCTAATAAATGGAAAGAAGGTAACTTGTGGTCGGGAGTATCGTCCAGGTTGCAGTCCAGCCAGGTCAGATTTCACCACCACAGACTTGTTATCCTACTGCAAGTCTGAATATGCCGACTAGACCCAGACATTTGTTCTTTTTTATTTTCACAGGATTTGCAGAAACCTTTAACCATTTGTCAAGGGGGGAAAATTAAGCCTCACTTAAGGAGAAGCAAAGAATCAGAGGTTTTGATCCTGATTTTCAGTGCATGGTTTAAGATGCTGCAAACATATTTATGTTGTTGTTTTAACCTGTTAACTGTCACACTCCTGTTTCATCTGAACTAAAATGGTTGTAATTCATGAATACTTTGAAATACAGACCAATGTTTGGTCTGTTTTTAGAGAAGACATGCCATTCAGAAGTGTAAAAAAGTTTACTGTGAAACATGTATTGCGCATTTAAATTTTTCTACAAAATATATGTTTTGTAAAATGATTTGGACAAAACCGGACGCAACGGACAACATCACAATGATAATCGCATGTTTGTGCTTTCTTTAATATTAAAAGCGTCTAATGTGAGTTTGAGTATCATTTTGCGTGTCTTTTTTA
Source organism: Zacco platypus (assembly GCA_038088235.1). Lineage (NCBI taxonomy): Eukaryota > Metazoa > Chordata > Actinopteri > Cypriniformes > Xenocyprididae > Zacco > Zacco platypus. Next base: position 4,107,799 of record CM076068.1, read on the forward strand.
TGGACAATTGACCGTTCGCAAAGACCTGCCCCCTTTAGTTATTGTTTCTATGTCTCTCATGCCACACATCATGTTCTCACAGGGTGAAAAAAAAGAGGACACTGACAACATATGAAACAGTTTCATATTTAAAATATTGTCCTTTTTTAAAGAAGTTTAATCAATAAATAGCGTCTAGTGTGTGTTTAATGTGTGGTGACAGATCGCTGTAGCTCCTCGTGAAGCGATCATCTCTTCATACTAGTTCATTTATAGCATCAAATAAACATGAATGAACATCAGAAGGAATGTTGTTTCAAGCGCGGAAAGACGTGAGCACACACAATTTATCAAGTTTACCAACGTTAATTTATTAACTCCCCTGACGGCTTTGTCAAAAACTGTTACTCTTAAATGAACTGAAAGACATTTTTCAACTACTCAGGAACTGTTTGAACCTGTAAAAATCTGTGCAAGTTTAACTACACTTCTTTAATGAAGAGAAAGAGATTCTGTGCTAAATTACTTTATCTACAGTATTTGTGAAATTCTTGCTAACGTCCTTGTAACACAGTTCTTAAGAACGGGAAGAAGGAGGCGGGAACCGGCGAACGTTCAACATAACTTTTAATAGTAAAATAAACAAACAATAAAACGAAAGTAAAAGGGCAGCAGTTCCTCACGGCGACTGCCGCCCACACAAACAAAATAAAACACAACATAAAGTCCAGGCCTGGTCCTCTCTCGTCCTTCACAGTCATCGCTCCTCTTTTATGCTTCCGGAGCTCCTCCGTGAGAGATACGAGACCGGTGTAGCGCGCAGCTGATGCTCATTATCACTCGCGTCACCGGCCTCGCGCCGTTCCCTCGCGGCTCTCGCCCGCCCTGCTCGTCACAGTCCTGATTTGTGGTTAATATTTAGCCATTTTTGGATTTTTGCCCCAGAGCGAATGACAAGGTACATTTAGGGTCGCACCACGTGCTGTTTTTGGTTCGTTTAGATGTCTTTGGTCCATCTGGAATTTGAATTCAAACGCGATGAAATTTAAAGTCAGTTTCACAAATGCTGTAAATGTGTTTTTCAAGAATACATATATTCATTTATTTTTTTGGAAAATACAAAATAATAAACGCAAATTATGTAGATGTTGGAGGATATCATAAATAGAACCGTGAGCATCAATTATATAAAATAATCAATTAATAGTTGTCATTATATTTCTTAACTTAACTTACATTTTATGGACCCAAAATTACATCAGTATTTATTTTTATAAACTTATCAGAAACAATAAAACACATATGGAGAACATTTTATGCTTTATAGCTAAGTTAAATCAGTTTCGATGGCTGATAATTGTCAATAAGAGTCAAAACTAAGTTATATTAGCTTAAAATTTTCAGTTCTAATCCTGCCGTTTCATTTCAACTTCCTGTGAAGTTTGAGTAATTTTTCTCCTCCTCCGTTGTCTAGTAAACAAGTACAAATCCTGAACAGAGTGTTCATGGGACGATTATTCATCAGAAGTATCTTGAAGGCCAAATGCTTGTGAAATGACTAATATTTTACTTTTCAGATGTTTCTCTTTTTGATTTGAAGTGAAATGGAGCGTTGCTCCACACCTCTCCAACTCTTCACCGAAGTGTGGTCGGAATCCTCGATTATTATCTAAACGAGTGTAATGGTTGCCATTATCTGGTGGAAAGATTTGCCGTCTCCTTCTCATCGTTATCCATCGCTCAGTAATCCTTTCTGGGGTTTGCCTCCTGTACAATGTCTTCCAAGTCTGTGTCAGACTTGTTTTGTGAACAAAAAGGGGTTCAGTTTCCTTTTGTGTGTGTGTGTGTGTGTGTGTCCAAGCCTGGTAGCTGAAGCATGACTCAACAAGGGTTTACAAAAGATTTCCATGAAAACCACTGCAAAATAAACCAGTAGACTTTCAGGCATACAGAGGCAAACACAGTACTGGGACATTAAATGTTTACGTATCAGATCACAATCTGCCTCGCAACACCAACCAATGAGTTATGATTTTAAAACCAAGAGTGTGAAAAAGAATAAATAAACACTTCCTTTATGAATACCGCTCTCCCCAGTGTATTTACGATACAGAACAACGTATGCATACAGAAATCTCACACCAACAAAATACATGCTTGCACTCAGTATGTTCAATAAAGAATCTCTTATCGTCACGTTAGCCACAGTTTTGGGAGTAGTGA